>NDFZ01002091.1:0-16396 GCA_002192655.3 Mamestra configurata | reverse complement strand
TAGTTGTAAGCCACACACCACACAACAACTTATGCTGAATTACATGCATAATTTCCTCAGAAGCTATTATATTCAAACAGTCCACAAACATTTCAATTAATCTATATGACAGTTTATATCAATACCCTTTCAATTCGATTACGAACATTCTATCTACACTAATATTATAAAGAGGAAACAATTGTTTTTTTGTGTGTGTGTATGTTTGTAATGAATAAACTCAAAAACTACTGGACCGATTTGAAAAACTCTTTCAGTAATGGATAGCTACATTATCAGCGAGTAACATAGGCTATATTTTATCCCCGTACTCCCACAGGAACGGGAACTACGCGGGTGAAACCGCGTGACGTCCGCTAGTCACTGATAAAAAGCTGTAGTGTAGGTTATGAATGAATGAATGACTCATCATCTTCATCTCAGCCGAAATATGTCCACTGCTGGACATAAGACAAGTGACAATAATAGGTAAATAAGAATATTGGACTTAAAAATCCGAACTGCTCATGCTGCAATAAATGGTGAAATAAAATTCTCACCAATGCAGCAATAAGGAAACTTAAATTTAATTTTCGTGAGAGGTAGTGATCTCGATTTTACTCTGACCATTAAAGCTTCGCACAAAATTTATTTGTAAAACTTAGCGCAAATTTCGCTGAAAAATATTCTTCTGTTTTTCAATGAACGGATTTTGAAAATCCATTATAGATTTTTTTTTTTTCATAAAAACCTCGACCATTTTCACTAGACCTTAGTATGTCAGTCCTATAGTAGGCGCCAGATAATCGTGGAATAACGGTCATTGACCCACCTACAATTATTGACATTTTTAATTTGAAAAACGGAATTAATGACACAAAGCTGTCCCAAATCATCATCTCTCGTGATCCTTAACATTGTCTAATAATGAAAAACGATTCATATTTAATTGTTCAGGTACCTATGAACAGTTATTAGGGAAAGGTCAATATACTTTATTCCACATTTATCTGGCGCCTACTATAGTGCCAGCTATCACAAAACATGTTTTTCCGCTTAAAAATATGATTAAGAACCGAACTAGTTTTTAACGTAACCTCATTCCATGCTTTGTTGTGGCTATTTATATGATTCCAGGTCAATTTTAATGATCTCGTAATATGAGAACTTGGTGATTTATTAATTTGGCTGTTTACTCCTTTAGAATTAAATAAGTTCTCAAAGCTAGTAGTAACCAAAGAAGTCTTTAAGTTAAGATCGTAAGGATTACTTCTAGGGAAGCGTGCTCAATCGTCGACCACGACGATGGATGCTTGCCTAAAAGTATCATTGATGCGGAATTTGTTCGAAAGAGTCATCGCGGCCCTGGAACGCAAAGGGCATTAGGAGGAACACGGATGGGTTTCCGTCAGCAAAGTCTGACACTCAGTGCAAAATTTCATCAAGATCCCTTCAGTCATTCTGACGTGAAATAGTAACAAACATACATCCATCCATATTTCTACACTAATATTATACAGAGGAAAAATTTGTATTTTTGTGTGTGTTTGTAATGAATAAACTCAAAAACGACTGTGCTGATTTAAAAAATTCTTTCACCATTGGAAAGCTACATTATTAGCGAGTAACATAGGCTATATGTTTTCCCCATATTCCCACGGGAACGGGAACTACGCGGGTGAAACGCGTGACGTCCGCTAGTATAATATAAAGTAATAGGAAGTAGGATTTAATAAATAGGCAAAATTATTTGTTTGTAAAGACTGGAAATACTGATCCGATCACGAGAATTCGTTCATTGATTGAAAGCTACGTACACTATTCCTAAATGACGAATGAAATGTCTTTGTAAAAATGCATGGTTTGTGTGGGATTATCATTATTATCATTCCTATAATGCAAAGATAAAATGTTTTTTAGGTACAAAATACCGTTAAAATGTAGTAATACCAGGTTTACAGGTCCTGTAAAACTATGTGACAATAGCAACAGTTGTATCGTTACTGGTGGCTCTAACTGTTACGATGCCGCAATTACAAATAGTTGGAACTCGTTCGTTACACCAACTGCGATCCTCCACAGACTTTAATTAAAATCTGCGATCAAATATCACGTTTGTTTACTTTATGACAAAGCTGCAGTTTTAATGAGGGCCGTATTTTTTTATTCAGGATGTAATCCTCTGGGATTAATAATATTTATTTTATTAATTGATTGTAAATCACATATTGTGTGTACATATATACATACACTTAAATTTTACGGATAATGCCTTTGTAAAGAAAACATGCAATGTTNTACCAGGTTTACAGGTCCTGTAAAACTATGTGACAATAGCAACAGTTGTATCGTTACTGGTGGCTCTAACTGTTACGATGCCGCAATTACAAATAGTTGGAACTCGTTCGTTACACCAACTGCGATCCTCCACAGACTTTAATTAAAATCTGCGATCAAATATCACGTTTGTTTACTTTATGACAAAGCTGCAGTTTTAATGAGGGCCGTATTTTTTTATTCAGGATGTAATCCTCTGGGATTAATAATATTTATTTTATTAATTGATTGTAAATCACATATTGTGTGTACATATATACATACACTTAAATTTTACGGATAATGCCTTTGTAAAGAAAACATGCAATGTTACAAAAAATAAATCCTGTATGAACAATTTTCAGCATGGGACCAACTCCGAAACATCAGCATGTCAATAAAACGGTAAGGAATAGGTATTTCAGAGCGAAAAGTATTATTATAACTCTGGATTCAACAAAATATTGCCATGACTATAAGAGATTTATTATGCAAGCTTAATAATTGAATTATTTTATTGATACTTATTAGAGCCAGCGTTAATAGTATAGAATTTACGGAATCAATCTTACTAGAGTTGATAAATTGAAGAGCGATTCTTAGAATACCGCCATTTTAGATTTGATGGTGCACTTTCAATAATAACGCTAGTGTCGAGTTTGTTCAGGGCGGCAAACTTTGCAGTTTCGATCGAACCTACATAGTGTGAAATTCAATCCAGCCCCATTTTAATTACTGCGTTGCTGGCTTGCACTTGCTAGCTTAGGGCAACTATTGGAACTTTTAAGGCCACTCAATTTAGTGCTCTGTGGTAGGGATAGGTTGAATGTCTACTGGAGCAGAAAGAGAGAGGTGCGGAGTGCCAATATTAACCAATGGAATCGCATACAATCTTCACTCCGCTTCGGTGGATAGGGATTTGCGAACTAGTTTAATACTTCATACAAAACCGGGAAGCGGAGCGAAGCAGCGGAGCGGGGAGGCGGAGTGGAGTAACAGAGGAGGGAAGCGGAAAAAAACGTCCACCCGCTCAAATAACTCGTTGCGTGACCTCTGCACAGTCCGCAACTCCGCTCCGCACTACTCCGTTGCTCCGCTCCGCTGCTTCGCTTCACGTCAATAGACAGGCAATCTTACGTAACACTAGCACTTAGGTAACTACACAGAGGCGCTCGTATCAAAATAATAACAGTCGCATGGGACCGATCTACAAGGGTTAAGTAACGCTTGCCGAGGTTTACATACCGAGATTCCTCCGAGCTTCGAAAAGCGCGTTAAGCTGTTGGACTCTTAACACATTTGTAAACTGTTTTCGACCGTCTTAACGGGTAGTCAGAAGCCAAGTAACCTGATAGTCCTGCCAAGGAGTATCGTGTTACCCAGTTACTGAGTTACGGAGCTTAGATAGACTGTCGTTTCGTGTAAAATACTGGCGCTCTACTACAGATGCATCCGGGTGGACGGAAAGGCGATCCCAATATAGTTGGGAAAAGGATAAGCAGTACATTGACTTAAGTAAGTTTTATAAGAAATGTCAATATTATATTCTTCGTTTCCTACTCTCTCTCTCTCTCTCTCTCTACTAATTTCATAATGATCTTTTTATCANGGACGGAAAGGCGATCCCAATATAGTTGGGAAAAGGATAAGCAGTACATTGACTTAAGTAAGTTTCATAAGAAATGTCAATATTATATTCTTCGTTTCCTACTCTCTCTCTCTCTCTCTACTAATTTCATAATGATCTTTTTATTTACCAGTAGTTGTGTTTTGATAACCACAACATAATTTATTGGTCCTTTAAAACATTTTAGAGGGAATTCAAATACCACGCAGATATATGTACTTTGAAATATGTACCATCCGAAATATTTAATATCGTTTTTCTGGCGAATAGATGACTTTGATTTGTTTAAAGTGTTCATATTAGTATATTTTGTAGGTTTACTTTTGACCACCATCTCCTTTGATTGGGCAACTGTGTCGTCGATGATGGTGTACACTTACTTCGATGTAGCTCAATTAACTCGATACGTGACTCCCTTTTTTTTTTTAAGGATTTNGACTTTGATTTGTTTAAAGTGTTCATATTAGTATATTTTGTAGGTTTACTTTTGACCACCATCTCATTTGATTGGGCAACTGTGCCGTCGATGATGGTGTACGCTTACTTCGACGTAGCTCAATTAACTCGATACGTGACTCCCTTTTTTTTTTTTAACGATGTGAAATCATCAAATGACTTCTTCCGCTCTGGGTGGAGCGGAAGGGCGTGTCAGACTCTTACTGACTAAAACCCATCCGTGTTCGTTCTAAAGCTTTTTGCGTTCCAGAGCCGCGGTGACTCTTTCGAACAAATTCCGCAACCCTGGCAGGATACGTGACTCCCTGGAGAGATAAATAGACAGAATATCCAATTTTTTTTTTATTTTAACACAGATTTCGGCAAGGGCNAAAGCCTTTTGCGTTCCAGGGCCGCGGTGACTCTTTCGAACAAATTCCGCAACCCTGGCAGGATACGTGACTCCCTGGAGAGATAAATAGACAGAATATCCAATTTTTTTTTTATTTTAACAGATTTCGGCAAGGGTTGATCAGATAACCAACATTACGTCTCTTCTAAAATCAAGGGCTGTCACGTTCAACAAAGCTATTGGCGCCACGTCGACTCTTCAGGTGCCAAACGGTCATCGAGATGATTGACAATCAATTAACTTTCTATAATTAGATCACAATCACAATAGATATAATTAGGAGACTAATGACTTTGATCTTCCGCGTTTTGCAAATGAAAATGTGGGAAATGCAAATGATGAAAATATTTGCATTTCCCACATTTTCATTTGCATTGTTGGAAGTTGCAATTTTACATATTCTAGCCACTTTTGCTCGTAGAAATTATGTGAGTTCCAACTTTGTATAATGTGAAAATATCTGAAATAGTTTTATTTAATGGTTCATTGTTTAAAGTGCAAACGTTGATTAATGTCAGTGGATGAAGAAATTCAATTTCTCAATGAAATAAAGAGCAAAAAGCACTCAAGATGTAATGAGAGACTTCAGTAGCGTATGTGGGTCGCAGAATAAAATTAAAGTCGGTTTATGTAACGTGGAATAGAGCTTTCAATTCTCTACTTTATGGCTTCATCGGAAAACAGTATCTAGCCGTAACCTTTCTATTTGATATTCCATTTTGTTCTTTTTTATTTAAAAAATCCAGTACATGAAAAAAAACTTTGTCAAACGAGTTGTTCTGATCATATTTTCGCACTGTAATAAAACGGTGAAAATTGTTTATGGGAACGCACATGGCAGCAGTCGGTCAGCAATTTACGGGGCATCCGAGTAGTTTAAACTGGAGCTTACATCTAATGTTATTTCGGTGTTGGTGTCAAAACGACACTGCTCTAAAAATGTCTGGACTGAAACGCACGGTGGTGAGCGGGGCGAGCGAGCAGGAGCGTGCGGGGGCGCGGGGGGCAGGGTGCTGCGCCTACGCACTGCCCGCCGCACCTTGCCGCCCGCCTCGCACCAGTCAGCAGCTGTGGCTCGTGTTGGCTGAACCATCTATAGGGCCATCCTCTTTTTCTTTGCTTAGGTGAGTTTTAGTGAAAGTTTAAATATTTTTACTAACAAAACGATAATCCGACGCAAGATTATTGAAGTGCATTTAACGTTCAGTGAAGTGATATATCAACGTCGTGGTGAATCGGACACTGCGCCGTGATGCATCGGTCGAGAGATCGAGTGTGTGGACTGACGGGCTTCCCGTGTGTCAAAATGATGTTCCTATAAGTGACCTTTTGTAACTTCAAAAACTAACGTTCTAAGCTATTTCTATGACGTCATTTATTAAGGTCTCAAGTGTCGTCATTGTCTACTGGAAGTGGTTGACATAGACATTGGATCGGACTACTATGGAGACTTTTAATTTTCCATTTCTCGGGTCACGTGCTGATCGGCAACCAGTCGCTTACTTTGGCGTTATCATACTCAGTTATCTTACCATGTGTAATTATGTTAATCGTATCCCTTAAATATAAATTATAACTTTGCTTTGTGGATAATATAGGGAAAATTAAATAAGTTTCATGCGTAATTAATCGGAAATCAAACTTCGTTGAAGTTCTTAACCACCTCTGACACATTTTCCTAAACATGTTCTAGTTGGATATGTATGGTGTATTTTTAAAATAATTGGATTATTAACTGCTATCGTCCGTGTCGGTTATGGAATATCGGTTTACTTTTCAATATTTACAACATCGATCTGCTTTGCATAACGACCGAAACCCGAGTAAGCAAAGCTGAGCGTTCGCGCCACCAAATTAGGATGCGCAGTATGCGAGCCAACCTATTTCAGTCGCCCGCGCACCCACCACCCGAAGTTAGCCGACTATCCGCGAGCACGCCCGAACCTAATTGTGGAATTTTCATTACGTTGGCAACCGTTATTGCACGGATTCTTTTACGATCCTCGTCGTAACTATTTTCATGATCTAATTTTAGGATTTTCAGTTTTTTTTCGGATGACATGATAACTTGAACCGTGCAAGCAATCAAATAACTGCAAAGAATGTAGGGATACGTCTACGATACTTGGAAAATGCAATAAGACTCTCAATNCAAGCAATCAAATAACTGCAAAGAATGTAGGGATACGTCTACGATACTTGGAAAATGCAATAAGATGTAAAATAATTAATATGATGTAAAATATGGAAAATCTTAGGTAGGTAACCGGATTTCAAGTATCAAATGTCGGTATTCACACGTCGACATCTTGGCTTTCTTCCAAATAGTTTCAAATAACGATCTAGTCTCTCATGTCTATGGCCAAATACGCTTTATTTATTGACATTAATAATATTTTGTTGTACTGATGACAGATTAACATAAAATTTGTACCTTGACATCTGCTGATAAACTTTTAACTGTCAAAGATAATGACAACCTTTACTTGCTAATTATTATAAAGATGTTATATGCCGTTAAGAAGTAATTATTTGAGTTCATTTTTCATCATTATTAGGTTGATTTATCACGAACATTGATTTATATTTAACTTTTTACCAGTTTTAGGTAAATTCAAAAACAGCATGGAGTCTTAATGAGTAGCTGAATTCATAATTATGATTAATTAGGACTGATTCGTTATTGACACTTTAAGTTTTAATTATTTAATTAGAGAGAGACTGAAAATATTTTTTTTTTCGTTTTCAGGACTCCTAGACCAACAAAAACAACACAATGGCGGACGCCGATGAAGTAAGGTAAGCCAATGGCCGCAAAATGGAACGAAAGTTTTCTCTTTTTTAATCTTAGTGTACGACTTCAATGAACCTTAGACTCATAACTTCTATGACATAATAAATTACTGTAAGAATACCAATGAGATAGAACTTTAGATTTACTCATAAAATATTAATGTACAATATTTTATTTTTATTATTTTAAATGAAAAGAATGTTGAAAAGATATGGGGGAGGCCTTTGCCCATCAGTAGGGCACAATAGGCCAAGGAAAAAAAAAAGAAAACAAGAATGCAGGTGGTCTAAACAAAAGAGATGGTTCGTCCAAAAAATGAAGTCAAATTTTCTAGGAAAATAATTCTAACTTGTTCCGTGTATCTTTCTTCTGTTTCATTGTTACTTTCCGTGTATCCTGGGGCTGTTCTTCTGGGCTGAAAAAATCTTCTTCGTCGCTGCCAATTCACCATTTAGTACTGAATGCTATGTCTCCTCGAGACTAAGGTAATTACCGCGCTTTTTATAACAAACGCATATTGACACACAGACACACAACACACAAAGAAATCAATGAAAACACAATCATGAAATACGAATCGAAAAATTAAAAATAAAAAGTCGACTTTGTCTTTGTCATCTATGACCTAGACTAGAGTCAAGAGCAAACGCATATTAAATAAATTAAAAAAAAATACGTTTAATACAAAAATTGGCTCTTAAAGTTCATAGATCGAAAAAAATATTGGTAAAATTAACATTGAATCAAGATTTCAAAAATATATTTATTCCAACCATGACGTAGCTCTATGTTAACGAAGGATTTTGTTACTCTTTAATTTTACAGTATTTGTTACAGCTATTTCTTAATTTTTTACACGAAATGTTGTAAGTCGATTGATTTAAATAAATAACAATATGTCGACTTTAAGTAACTAATAACGCAAAAATATAATATTTAAAAAGAAAAGTAACAAAAAGCTTTTAGACTTATAATTAACGCACAGAGTTATTAAGATTTAGCACCAAAAACACTACTTTATATTTTTCTAGTCAAAGCTATACAATTAATTTTAATTTCGCACTTAGTTTTTATATTACACTTACGGTACTAAAGAAATAAAATAATAAAAAAGTGACGAGAGATCTAAAACCAATAATATAACATGCTTTCATAATATAAGGTTAATATGAAAAAAAAACAACGCTTATTTGAAAAAATAGCCTTCCTTTTTTACTTATTGCTCCTCATCTAGAAAAAAAATACCTTAGGGATAGAACACACATTACACAATAGAATATAACCCCTACTTAAAACATGCTGCAAATTACAGAGAGGAGCAATAAACATACACATATATAATCCCCAACTAGAGAAATATCCTTGTAAGCAAATATGTGATAACGACATAGCAATATAATATAATATTTTATTAAACTTAATGAGCCTAGGCCTATAATATAATGACTTAGTAACACTTCCAAGCCCGCACTTCCTCACAACTTATACCGCACACTATGATTGCATTCGCACTGAAATAACAGACCAAACTTTCATTCTATTACCATGCACTGGCGAGCAAAGAGATAGCAAAGTTTCCATAGATAACACACGTACGTACGAGGAGAGATATTTTTGCTCGCAGTGTCTTGCAACGGAATGTTCAAAAATTGCCAGCACAATATTTTCTAATTAGGGTCCTACTAGCAATATATCTAGTNACACACGTACGTACGAGGAGAGATATTTTTGCTCGCAGTGTCTTGCAACGGAATGTTCAAAAATTACCAGCACAATATTTTCTAATTAGGGTCCTACTAGCAGTATATCTAGAAGGCCATGCTTGTTGGCAACATAATGTGATTTGGTAACACATAAATCACATTGGTTCATCAATTTTTTTTAATACGTATAAGAAAAAGAATCTGAGACTAGTTCATCTTGTCAGATTTTTAATCTTAATACGAAAAGTTTAAACCAACATGGCAACAGCTAGACTGGATTGAAAGAGAAATAACTGAACAATGGAGAGATCCCATTTTCAGTTATTCCTGTAAACAGTTTTAGCCTCTCAAACGATTTTGGCAAAAGTTTGTCGAATCGTTATGTTGTTTTGCAATCGAAAATAAAACGAGGTTGCAAAATGGCAGCTATTTCTGTCCTGAAGTGTACACTACATTGTGCTGGTAATTGTGGCAAAAGTAAACACTTTAACTCAAACAATTTTTCCAGCTTATTGCCGTATACTGAGATTTATTTATTTCTTTTCCAGAAAAAACGTCTCGAGGAGGTAAAGTAACGTCGAGCAGCAATCGTTAATGGACGATTAAACACTATACGTACCATTTATTCATTTTTTTTACATAAAATACACACACGAAATAAACCCAAAGACAAAACACACACAATCAAAAACATTAACACAATATGTTATGTACATAAATACAGACAAACCTAAATGCACAGAGACGTACACCATCATACAAAAAGTCAAGCACTTTACTATACAAACATATGCAATATTCATTTTATATTACATTGCCACCAAAAACATTTTCACAGACAAACAACATAATACTTACACTCATTCACCATAAAACTCGCAGTCATACACATTAACCCACTAGTTAGGTAGCTAATCAGAACACTCGTTACCAATGTCCACTGTCTCCAGGCGAAGAAGGCCAAACAGGCCGAGATCGACCGCAAGCGCGCTGAGGTGCGCAAGCGCATGGAGGAGGCCTCCAAAGCCAAGAAGGCGAAGAAGGGTTTCATGACACCTGAGAGGAAGAAGAAGCTCAGGGTAAGTGGAACTTTCATAATAGAGAGGCTTAATTTTAAATAGATGGAAATAAATTGGTACTTAGTCCTTGGTTCAATCCTCTAACAGTTGCTGCTGCGTAAGAAAGCCGCTGAGGAACTGAAGAAGGAACAGGAACGCAAAGCGGCTGAGAGGAGGCGCATCATTGAAGAGAGGTGCGGTAAACCCAAGAACATTGAAGATGCTAACGAAGGTAAATATCTGTTCAAGCCCCGCTACTTCTATTATAGCCCTAATCTGATCTTGTACATCCCTCACATGATATATTATAGCCAACAAGTGGACATATGTAAAGACCCCATACAATAAGCCATCATACACTTCACAACACGACGAAACCCATTCTCGTGTATCTCTCACATAGGGCTCCACCATAAGCTACATTTGTACATGTGTTATGTCGAATTATAGATACGATTAAGAGGGTTTGCAAAGAATACCACGAACGCATCGGACAGCTTGAAGACGAAAAGTTCGATCTGGAATACATCGTTAAAAGAAAAGATATGGAGGTAGAGAGATGAGCTGCTGTCAACGAACAGCTCTCTTGTGTCGACTTACAAAACTTACAAAGACTTTACTTTCATATATTAAACAAAATTAACGTAACTTGTGATATGTCAAGTGGCGTGTTGTTCTTACTTCGTCAGCTGGTTTAACAAGAGTTTAATGGTGTGTCGGCCGACAATCTCAGGCCTATCTGTCTAACGCGTTTCTCTACTTCTTCTACTTCATAATTTGATATCGTTGATTTTATTTGCGTATACTTACATTTTCTATGTTTCCGTCCTTAAAAACTTTCTTTCCACTCACACTGGCTAACTGATGGTCGATGGCGCGCGGTATCGTGGAGCGCGGGGTTCGGGGTACACCGCGTAGTGTTCGGGACCGTGCGGACAGCGCAAGTAACTCTTGGTTGATGTTGTAGCGGCTCTCACGAGCATCATAACCGGTTACCATCAGCGTATCATCAAGCTTGAAGAGGAGAAGTACGATCACGAGATGGAGGTGGCCCGCAGAGCGCTCGAGGTCTGACCTGGTTTGGGAGCTACACAATTTATATATTACGCTCTCGTTTGAGTAGTTCATGCCGATAATGTGACTAGTTTAAAATATTGTTTTGTTTTCGCAGCAATATCATAATTGTCGATTTACGGAGCTGAAAATAAATGATACCTTTCAACCTTAACCGTGTGGATAACAAAGTAAAATAAAAAACGCTGAAATAACAACGACCCGTTGTAGCAAATTCCAAAGCTGCAATAGATTCTGTAGATACTCTCATCGAGTTTTGAGTCAATAACAACATTGATTAAGTTTCAGTAATAGTCCATTTGATACCCACCTCAGTACTGATCATGTAGCTTCGCTTACGCTTTGTTCCACCAGTCGAGGGTCCCCATGTCGAGTCCACTACACAGCATCAACACAGAACCGTGAGACAGACTTCGAAGCGCCGAAAATTATTCAAAACTTAAAATGTGATTGTTTTTCTTTAGCGGAACTCCAGACCATTTGTCAAATGTACTGGCACAGAATATACAACCTTGAGGGGGATAAATATGAACTAGAACGAGCGATCGAAATTAGGAAAATGGAGGTAAACTACATAAATTAGGAATTGGGAATGCATATGACATGATATGAGTTGATTCTGATTTAGTTGTTACGACATGACATGATAGTTGTACGGCTCACCGCACACATGCACACGTCGCTCCACGTCGTCCGGTCACTCACACCGACGCCCATGCCCATTCTGCTGGCTCAATAATATGTCTTTCCTTTTTCTATAGCAATGCTCAAGAGAATAATACAGGAGTATTATGACCGCTTGTATGTGTGTGAGGGCCAGAAGTGGGATTTGGAACATGAAGTCAGGAAAAGAGATTATGAGGTATTGACCAATACTTTATAACCATTGTGAATATCACAGTCATCGATTCTGTAACAAACGTGCGCGTGTGACAGTTCGTGTACATTGATAACGCTTTGTAAGTTTTCGGGTGTTTGTTGTTGAGTTGTAAATAACGGTGGAAGGTCGGTTCGTTAGTGGTGTATTGTAGAGCGCGTGTGATGTGTCGTAGTGGGAGGGCCGCGAGGTATGCGCGGGCGCATCGCCCCGCCCACGTAGGCGTGCGGTGCAAAATCGATCTCCGCCGATCGCGTCATCTGACATGGAGCTTACACCATTAACTACACTAACTACAGTAACCGCCACCGGCGTAACAGTAACACTGCACTCACTACTGGCGCGGAGGCCCGCTGCCTCACCGCTGCATGCCCAGTAACTGTCTCATCTATAATATGTATTATTTATATATCTCTGTTACTCGTAGCTATAGCGCGATCACGTCTGCTGTCAAACAATATTGTTCATATTTCGTCTATACGTATATTATATGTATATATTCGATGGATGTGTCGTGTCGGTCGTCTCTCGATGTGCTTTTCATGTTCATCCTTACCGAGTCATCTCGTCACCAAACCGCTTACCAGCTAAAGCTTTGCCTGTTGCATGACGACTATATTTATAATACTACGTAACAACTATCCCTTAAAATACCTTATTAAATCATATCTTAAATAGTATGGCACTTTAATAATAATAATTTAAAAGTGTTCAAGTACAATAATCAAGTATCAATAGCTGCATCCGCCAGTGTGACGCTTCATGTGTGGTGGCGAGCTTAGAGGCCTTACTGAATTTTCTCTTTTTTATGATAACAATTAGAGATACCGTTGAGGTGTAATTGGAACGCTGGATTGGTTCCTCTATTGGCACACGCAAGTGCATAGTGTAAGTGAAACTTCTTGTTCCAAATCTCCAACTTTTCACGTATGTGCCGTAATATTCCGCGCGACATGTTTGCGTGTTCGGTTGCTGATATATCCCACAAACCTTTTGCAATACCTGTATACACTGAGTGTTTAAATTGAAAGTGCCATGCTCTGGTCGATGTTGCCCGCCCCCTCCCTGTCCGAGCCAAGCGTAGCGGCCGCTCGGACTTGCATCACTTATCCGGGACACGGAGTGGTGTATACTATGCTCACTTGCAAGTCCAAAGACACACAGTACCCACATCTGTATCTACATACATACCCACATTTGCAAGTCTGGATCGATTTTGCACCGTCACTCCATGATACACATTTTCTGCAACGTGGTACTCATACATTGATCGCCGATGTATACAGAATTGATTCCATCGCAACATACATGTTAAATTAACTCGCATATCGACAAGCGCTCAATATGTTACAACTTCGATCACTGAATAGACTAGCGTTAGAAGCACAGTTGACGAACGATCGCAGCCGAAGCAGTACAATATTGTTAGCGCTCGTGTTATATATGTTGCACATGTATAATATCCTGCACAAGTCTATGTACATTTGTGAATAAATCTAGATTGTTGAGGCACAGGAGCTGCAGACGGCCAGCTACCAATCACGAGGCACGATAAGTAGTTTTCTTGCACGAATCTTGTAAGATATACCTGTACTTATATATAGCCCACGATGAATTGTAATGTTTACGTAAAGAGCACAAGTTAAGATATATAGGAGGTCACAACCTTGAGTCGGGATAGTAATGTAAAGATGTTCCTACAGACCACAGAAATTAAAACAAGACTTCAGCTCGCAAATAACACTGCCTAATCTTTGCTCAGCTCTATATCTTGTTCTGTGCTTTTCTAGATTAATATTTCGGATTCTTTTTCATTTAATCTTGGTTATGGGTTTGATTTTGTGGTTATTCTGACTTTTTTATTTTGGGAGCTTTCAATGTGACATAATTCTCAATGTGCGTTGCATGAGGTTTCAGCTGTAAATTGAAACGAACGTTGCACAAGTTTGGACCTTCTGTTTGTCGTGTGTTACTTAGTTCTTCATTAATTGTGATTTGTGTGCACACACATGAAATATTTCAGTTATTTTTATTTGATTGCAACAAACTTGTGTAATGATTTCATATAGTTATTTGTAGTTCGTAATTTGTTGCCTTTCTTACTATAGTCTATCCATATTATATCTACCTTTGTCTTATTATCTATCTATAATATTTAATTTTATATCTACAAATTCATATATAACTTTATTAAATGATTTTCAATTTTCTACTTTCACAATTTTAATTTCATTTCAAAGACAAACTAATGTTTTTGGTAAAAATCCTTCCTTAGATTACCTGGAATGCAAACAAAAGCATAACTTAAAGGTTTTGTAGACAGTATAACATTTCCTTATATTTTCTATACATCTGCTTTTATTTTATTAACTCGACGTGATATCTTGAACATTGATTGCTAAGACTCGTTTTTATTTTAACAGATCTCGGACCTGAACTCTCAAGTCAACGACCTCAGAGGCAAATTGTGAGTACTATTATCATTTAGAAGAAATAGACGAATATGATAATTCCAAGTAGTTTCGGGTTTCCCTTCCATTTCGTGTACAACAGAGCTTTCACTAATAACGAGCTATTGGGAAATCTGGAATAGTTTGGGATATCGTTATTTCCGAGTCAGAATCTATCTATATGCAAGATGTTGGTAAGCTGATAGGTTCAATCCGTATCCAAGAGAATTATGTAATACATTTTCTGGATAAAAGCAAACGGGTTTACGAATATGATACGCCAATTTGACTTTCCAAGAGTCCTAAGTAAAACCGAATTTCATGAAAGAGTTTTAAAGCCAGCAAGTGGGAAGCTTAGGATATGTCTGTGAATAAAATTACTGGAAAATGTAATGATATTCAGAGTCCGGTTAAGAGCTATGTTACTACCGCGACTGGACTCTCTTTGTTACAGCGGCATTGTATCGCGCAGCGATATTAAATATGAGCACGTACCGCAAAATACAAAGGACTTTGTACATTGTAAGCCGAATTGTCACTTCCTCTGTCCATAAAACCGTTGGCTGAAAATTTGAATTGAAACAGATTAGTGATTGAATGGCTGATCTCTTATAAACATATTTACGTCACTAATTGGGCAGTCTTTAATTAAGCTCTTAAATCTTGACAATTTGACCCATCCATTTAAACTGTAACCAATAATTCCATTTTGATACAATATTAACTAAACATTTTTTACTCCAGCGTCAAACCCACACTAAAGAAGGTGTCCAAATACGAGAACAAATTCGCCAAGCTCCAGAAGAAGGCCGCTGAATTCAACTTCCGTAACCAGTTGAAGGTCGTCAAAAAGAAGGAGTTCACCCTTGAAGAAGAAGACAAAGAGGTAAGATACTCGATACGACTCGTATTTATGTATTTCTAGATGATAATATTGATGGTAGTTTGAAAACAGACTCTAATATTGGTATAGAAGCAATATTTTTGAATGTACTAGATAATATAGTAGTTAGCTATATAGATAATGCTGATGTTAATAAGTAGACTATTGAGTCTAATAAGGCTGTCGGCGGAGATATTACTATTATAACAGAACTTTTTAATTAAGTAAATGTTTGTCAAAACTCTCGATCTTAGCAAAACCAATCAACTATAAATTTATGTTTTACAAACATACGAGCATAACAATAATACACAATCCTTACAACACTAGAAACAATACCGGTGATAATGTCTAGTACTGGACTATGAGATTGTTGACGATAATGTATTAATATAAACTTTATATCTAACATTCTTCAAGTAGTAGTTTATTATTGGCTTCATCTTTCTCTTCTAGAAACTTTGTATCTTTGAACTAAAATTCTTCTTTCTTCTTTAATAATTTTCTTCTATAATTTTCTGTATTTCATTAACTTCATAATTTATAATTGCTTCTTCTACATTTACTTCATGGGTTCGACTCCCGACGACACCTTCAGTATGTTCTTAACTTTTAATGTATTTACTTAGTGGTAATGTTTAACAACAAGCATCATTTACCTAATCATCTTCTACAGGCCAAGAAAGCGGAGAAAGCTGATTGGGCTATTGGAAAGAAGTAGACCATACATTAAAACTAACAGTCAATTTCTTACAATCATTCTCTACCGTTGAACAAATGATGACTTA
>NDFZ01002090.1:0-16395 GCA_002192655.3 Mamestra configurata | reverse complement strand
AGTAACTGGGTAACACGGTACTTCTTGGCGAGAATGGTGTCAGAGTTTCTGGCCTCTGACCACCCGTAACGTCTGTCGAAGATGTTCAAATGACAGCCGGGACTGACGGCTTAACGTGCTTTCTGAGGCACGGAGGTAACTCTGAAAGTAATGGATGGTCACATTGGTCACCCATCCACGGACCAACCCCGGTACCCGTAGCTTAACCTCAAAGTTCGACCCGTGCGGCTGTTAATATTTAGCCACGAGCTCTCTCACTCTCCTCAGTCGGTTTCATTACTACTCTGAAAAGTCTTATCAGTAAGTGTTAAAACACACATTCTGGGTGTTACCCACATGCCTGCCAGATGTGGTCAGTTGTTTTTTTATCTAAATATCACCGTATTATCATTATTATTCTGTGACCTGTGTTTTGTTGGCCTGCAGTGTAATGGTTGGGTAGGAGAATTTCAATCATTCTTGGATGGAATAGGGTNTAAGTGTTAAAACACACATTCTGGGTGTTACCCACATGCCTGCCAGATGTGGTCAGTTGTTTTTTATCTAAATATCACCGTTTTATCATTATTATTCTGTGACCTGTGTTTTGTTGGCCTGCAGTGTAATGGTTGGGTAGGGGAATTTCAATCATTCTTGGATGGAATAGGGCTTGTTTTGGTTTGTTAGAGTTTAATTACGCCAATTAGGTGATGGGTTTATTTGTATAGCTGTGTTATATTGTATGCATTTTTAAAGCTTCCAATGCGTCCAATGTTTTATTGTATCATCCATCACACTAATATTATAAACGCGAAAGTTTGTATGTATGGATGTTTGTTACTCTTTCACGTCAGAACGGCTGAACGGATCTTAATGAAATTTGGCACAGAGGTAGATTATAGTCTGGAATAACACATAGGATTTTTATCCCGGGAGTATGTTCCCTTAGGATAATTTTCGATATTCACGCGGGCGGCAGCTACAAAAAAATAATTTTCAAATCATCAAGGCATTCAATTCTACTCTTTTCAAGTCGTGTACCCATTCTATTTTATTAACCAGTAACTGGGTTGTGGTGATTCAATCCGGTTAGACAGGCAGCCGACTTCATCAACATAGTTGGGAAAAGGCGAAGTACGTATTGTTTGGGCGATATTCAAAGTTCATTTTTTTTTGTTTAAAACGTTGCCCCACACTAGGAACTCACAAACAGCCAGGCCCGGAACAACTATCTGTAGGCCATACAAACTGACTGGCCTGTTGTTCGAGTGGTTAGTGACCCTGACTGCTTAGCCGGAGGTCGTGGGTTCGATTCCCACCCAGGACAAATCTTTGTGTTATGAGCATGATCATTTGTTCTGTGTCTGGGTGTAATTTGTGTATAATATGTATGTATTTAGAAATATATAAGTATGTTTATCAGTTGTCTGGTTGCCATAGTACAGGCTCTGCCTAGTTTGGGATCGGATGACCGTGTGTGAGTTGTCCCAGGATATATTATATTATTATTATATATTAAATATTTGTTCCGTGCGGGGATCGAACTCACGCACGACACGCAGCGCAGCAGCCAATCGCTCAACCACTGCGCCAACTGTGTCAAACGGTTTAGTTACCTGTCTCATGAGTTGGAGGTCGGAAAATACTCGTACATTCACGCGCACACCCGACGTAGGCGTCGTCCTAATACATAGCGATCATCGTGCGAATACGCGATCGACGCGATCATTTGTTTGACAAAACCAGAACGCGCCCTATTCATGTACGACGAGGCGTTCAGGTTCGCCGAACAATTGTTATCACCCCCCCATTACCAAGTGCGGTCCCAGAAAGGCGAGCATGGAACACTGCACCTCCCCTTTTGGGGCTTCTTCAACCTAGGGTCACGTTTTTCGTCACAACTCACGATTTTGTGCGGGATGGAAAGCTAGCTTATGGCACGGAGCGATAACGTATAGTGAAAGAATTTTCGTATTCAGATCAGTACTTCTAGAGATTACCTAAAACAATAAAAACATGTTGCTCTTTACAATAGCAATTTACTCGCGTCTACGTCCCTTGTGGACAATCCAACAAGAGCCGTACATTTTCCGGATAAAAAGTATGGTACTCAGCTATAGTGCTGAATACTTACAGAGCCATTCTTACAGAATCATCCTACTTTACAGAGCCCTAAGCAATTTTACCTCTTTGTAATATTAGTTTAACCTTTTGAACGCCATTCTCACGTTTACATGACAAGCAAGCGCGTGCCCAGCAGCCCTACTATGACGTGCTAATGCCATCCAATTCCGATGATGTAAAAGGGATAGTGCTATTCGCTATGTATAGCTCCGTCTCCCTCTTAGAGCGGAATCATGCTCGTTTTAAGACTTCATAGTAGGGCCTANTATGTATAGCTCCGTCTCCCTCTTAGAGCGGAATCATGGTCGTTTTAAGACTTCATAGTAGGGCCTCTGTACGCCAAACGTCACAAATATGTAACAAAAAGTACGGCGAATTTGTGGATTGGCGTCGGGAGCACGCTGCGTTGATGCGTTTATACTCTGGCGTTCAAAAGGTTAAATTACCTATCCATTATTGTCTTGTTTGCAGATGCCGCTCAAACAATCCTGCCCGTATTAGTGATAGCGTGCGACAGGGTGACGGTCAAGAGGTGTCTGGACAACTTAGTCAAGTTCAGACCCAGCAAGGAGATCTTCCCTATTATAGTTAGTCAGGTAAGTGTCACAAACAAACTTAAAGCTTCCAATCAAACTATTTGCAGGGAATTTTGAATTGTTAGGGATTAGGTCTGAAAGGTCTCTCTAAATTGTAGATCTCTCTGGAAAATAATGTGCACGAAACTCCTTGGATACTCTTTTACTCATTGCTGGAACTCAGGCCTTTTCTCTGTGAGAGGCAGTTGGCCGCGTAATACTTTACGGGGACCGGGGAGTGCTGTAAAACCCGATGGTTTCACCCGAATGGAAATTTGCCTGTTCTGTATGGTGTCGGACGTAAAAGAATAGCACCATCCCATCACTTCCCGTGGGTGTCGTAAGAGGCGACTAAGGGACTCACCAGAGAATGGGCAGCAGCATTATCTGTGCATTGCAACAGCTACACTGCGATCGCCTACCCGCCTGCAAAGCGTGGCGATTATGGCAACACCCCTACCCCTTTGGGGGAGGCCTATGTCCAGCAGTGGACGTCTTTCGGCTGATATGATGATGATGATGGAAAAAAACACGTGGAGTTTTTCGGAATAAAAGTATCTCAAAATTTCGATGCAAAAATCACGGATCCAACGTTAGGTTGCTGCGTGAGGGAAGTACAAACAAACGAATACACCTATAGGAACATAGCCTTCACTATAGGCGATTAATTGGATGTCCTTTCGGCGAACTCTGATCAGTTATCTTTGCTACTATCTCGTTAATGGGCTGATCTGCCTAGCCTTTTCCTATATTGGGGTCGGCTTCCAGTCAAACCGGATTTAGCTGAATACCAGTATTTTACGTGGAGCGGCTGCCTACCAAACCTCCACAACCAATTAACTGGGTGACACGGTACTTCTTGGAGAGACTGGAGTCAGATTTTCTGGCTTCTGAAAATCCGTAATGACTGCCAAAGATCTATAAATGACAGCCGTTGATCCCGCCAACGGCTAAACGTGCGGTATGTTGAGATGGTCATCCATCCACAGACTGACCTTGGCAAGCGTTGCTTAACCTTGAAGATCGACCCGTGTGGCTTTTATTATTTAGCCACGAGCTCGTACACACCACGGGCACGTATACACGGGCTAGTACTACTCACCAAATCACTATCTGTTCCTTTACACCTAAACATCCCACTGCTTTATCATCATTATTCTGAACTTAAATCTGTTTTTTTTTTTTTTTTGAAAAATACGTTGCCCCACACTAGAAATTTCTCTTNTTCCAGTCAAACCGGATTCAGCTGAATACCAGTATTTTACGTGGAGCGGCTGCCTACCAAACCTCCACAACCAATTAACTGGGTGACACGGCACTTCTTGGAGAGATTGGAGTCAGATTTTCTGGCTTCTGAAAATCCGTAACGACTGCCAAAGATCTACAAATGACAGCCGTTGATCCCGCCAACGGCTAAACGTGCTTTCCGAGGCATGGAGGAGTCCCGGTATGTTGAGATGGTCACCCATCCACAGACTGACCTTGGCAAGCGTTGCTTAACCTTGAAGATCGACCCGTGTGGCTTTTATTATTTAGCCACGAGCTCGTACACACCACGGGCACGTATACACGGGCTAGTACTACTCACCAAATCACTATCTGTTCCTTTACACCTAAACATCCCACTGCTTTATCATCATTATTCTGAACTTAAATCTGTTTTTTTTTTTTTTTTGAAAAAAACGTTGCCCCACACTAGGAATTTCTCTTGTATTGTCCGCGTTTACAAACATCAAATTCTCATTCACAAACAGCCAAACCCGGAACAACTATTTGTAGGCTATACAAATATTTGTTCCGTGCGGGAATCGAACCAGCAACACGCAGCGCAGCAGTCAATCGCTCAACCAATGGGCCAACCGTGTCGTCAAATGTCCTTTGGTCTATCTATACGGCTTGAGTCGACGTCAAAACAATTGAGACAGGCAAAATCAGTTTCGTAATATCAATAATTGATACATACTTAGTAAAATCTTATTAGTAGGGATTTTCACTCCTGCCAGGGTTGCGGAATTTGTTCGAAAGAGTTACCGCGGCCCTGGAACGCAAAGGGCTTTAGAAGGAACACGGATGTCTTTTAGTCAGTAAGAGTCTGACACGCCCTTCCGCTCCACCCAGAGCGGAAGAAGTCATTTGATGATTTCCCATACTTAAAAAAAAAAAGGGATTTTCACTGCTTTCATATGTCTTCCTCACCAGTCAGTGTCACCAATTGTTTAAGCTGGTATATGAATCCAGTATTTTTATGCTATATTTAAGGAGCTCTTGGTTAAATAATAACAGCCGCGCGGGTCGTTCTTGAGGTTAAGCGACGTTTGTCAAGGACGGTCAATGGATGGGTGACTATAAATTCCGATACTCCCCGTGATTCGGCAAGCACGTTAAGCCGTTGGTACAGGATGTCATTTGAAGATGTTTGACAGTCCTTACAGAGAGCTAGTCAGACGCCAGAAAATCTTACACCAGTCTTCAGAAGAGTATAAAAAAGAAGAAAAGAAAGAAAGAAAAATATTTATTTGGGACTCGCACAAAACAAACAGAAAAGTAAAATAAATTAAAACTAACAGTCATAAACAATAACTAACAGAAGCAAGAAAGAACAGCATGAATTTAATACGTCATGTGCGAGGTCAAAAAGGTCCCTATCTCAGCATATACTGCGTTATTTAAAAAAGTAAATAACTCAGCGCTAAAGTAAACACTCACGGAACACATACAAAAATATCGTGTTTACCCACTTCCTGCGCTGTGTAGGTTAGCCTTTTTTTTAAGGATGGGAAATCATCAAATGCCTTCTTCCGCTCTGGGTGGAGAGGAAGGGCGTATGTCAGACTCTTACTGACTAAAACCCATCCGTGGTTCTTACCACACTAAATCCTTTTCGCTGGTCGCCCTGCGTTATTTTGTGTCCTCTTAAAAGACCACCTCAAAACCATCTCTATGCAGTATCTAATTAGGCACATCCCTAGAGAAAGACTGTTAGGGTCCTATATTCCCAGTAGTTCCATGTAGCTGGTTCCACATGGAACCCGCGGCTCTGCCCGCGTGTATGTCGAAAATTATCCCAAGAGAACATATTCCCGGGATGAAAAGTATCTTCTGTGTTATTCCAGACTAATCTACCTCTGTGCCAAATTTCATCGAGATCCGTTCAGCCGTTTTGACGTGAAAGAGTAACAAACATCCATCCATCCATCCCTCCATACTTACAAACTTTCGCGTTTATAATATTAGTAGGATAGCATAGCATAATATATAGCATAGCATAGCTCGCATCTATTACACGTATCCACAGCACGCATCCTTCTATATAAAATACGTAGCTTAGTTGAATCAGTTTCCACCAGTGATATGCTATGTGGACCAATTAATATGATTGGTGGATATCAAATGCATCCATAGCAACGTTGCATAACACATCTCTCGTGGAAAAGCAGCCTTAAAGGGTCTCTCCTAAGCAACGCATCTCCGATATCTCGGATACTGCAGATGTCTTTAGATGGTGGAGACCAGTTACCAAATGCTTGCTTGCTATAAACTGGCGAGTTGGTCTCGCACACGAAGCCTGCCGTCGGTCAATTCTGTAAACATGTCGAAGTGAAGGCTTGGGTGAAGTGATCACGAGGTGAGCTGTCAATCCATATAATCAAGACGTCACGTGATCACGAAGTGAGCTGTCATTCCACCTTAATTATATGGATTGACAGCTCACCTCGTGATCACTTCACACAAGCCTTCACTTCGACAAGTTTACAGAATCGACCGACTGTACAAGAAGCCCAAAAGAAATATCAGTTTTAGCAGTGTTGTTATTTTTATTTATTAGTTGTTGTTGTAGCGGTAATAGAAATAAGCACTCAACTTCATATGTCTACATATTTCAGCTCATGAGATACAGCCCGCTGACGGATAGTCGCACGGACTGCGGAAATTATGTTGCTAAGAGTCGAGTACGGAATTCTAAATAGATAAAAACCATGAAATTGTGTCATATTTCCATTATCTCCACGTTGTGTTGTCTCCACACTTCACAATCAGATGAAATTATACACGGTTTTCTGCTCGACTCAATGATAAGGATTAATGTAGTTTTGTTGTGAAAACATTTCATTGCTATTTTACAACTCTTCACCGTTTCTGGAACGGAAATTATGAGGAAATGCGACAAATTGTCAATCCGTCATTATTATTTGCCTAGCTCAGCTGTACTCAACCTTTTTTCTCTTTGGGCCACATTACGCTACTACTGCCATGATGTGCAGTAATAACCCTACAGTAAAATAAAATTCTACCTTGAATAGTATCTACATGAATGGGACCTTTGAGTTTGTAAAAAAAGGAACGGTTTCATCTGGCATAAGCCAACTTTTTCACGTTAATAGTGGGTGAGGAATAGCACCTCAGCACATCGTCAAGAAGTGAATCAGTACACATTGATACACTGTCTAAATATAGCACCAATAATGTGCTAGGCTACAGGGCCACGGGCCACATGCGGTTCGCGGGCCGCAGATTGAGTATAGCTGGCCTAGCCTGTTCCCAACCATGTATGAGTCCGAACTTCCAGTCTTAACAGGATTCCGCTCCTAGAGAGAGACGAAGCTATACATAGCGTATAGCACTATCCCTTTTACATGGTCGGAATTGGATGGCATTAGCACGTCATAGCAGGGCCGCGGTGACTCTTTTCACGTTCCGGGCCGCGCTTACTCTTTCGAACAATTCCGCAACCCTGACAGAGGACGCATTTTATCCTGTTACCTGTAGCATAGACCCACAGACTAAAGTTTTTTTTTGGATGTGAAATCGTCAAATAGTTTCTCAGGGAATGTCAGACTCTTACAGACGAAACACCACCCGTGTTCCTTCAAATGCCCTTAGCGTTCCAGGGCCGCGGTAACTCCATCAAATCATTCCGCAACAGGGGGGCTACTCTCTAAGCCCGAAGTCCTTAGTTTCGGGCTTCGTTGCGGGCGTATTCTAGTCCGTATCACCTTACAAGAATTAATGACAACACGATTTGACAGTTACTGTCAAATCGTGTTGTCGTTAATTCTTAGTTCGGCTTCGGAACTAATCGTAAGTCCGTAGGTGATACGAAGTGGAATACGCCCGCAACTGAGCCCGAAACTACGGACTTCGGGTTTAGAGAGTAGCCCGTACAGTCTATACTAGCATTGTGTTTGGCTTAAAGACTAATCAATACAAATTTCTTCGTATTTACAAGAAAGTTGTTTGATTTATTTCAACGAATCGGTCACGGCCGCCATTAGAGACAGTCGATACACAAGTGCCTGCATTAATGATGACATTGGAATGGTTTGCGTGATACAGCTGGTGGTATTATCAATATTAACTTTATTATGTATTATTAATGTGAAAGTAACTATTGATTCAGCTGTTTAGGTGTGAAAACAATCAGACAGATGTTTTTCACTACTAAACAGCGGAATCAATTTGGATGCATTTTGCGAGAGATATGGAGTTACTTTTTATCCTTTTGAAGCCGCTGATAGAAACTAGTACCTACATATCTTATGTTACTATGTACTTGTACTGTTATAAATGCGAAAGTTTGTTTGTATGTTTATTGCTCAATCACGCTAGAACGGCTGAACGTATCTGGATAAATATGGCACAGAGATAGATTAAAGTCTGGAATGGAACATAGGCTAGGTTTTAGCACATAGGCTTTTTATCTCCGGAGTATGTTCCCTTAGGCTAATTACCGGTATTCACATGTGCGAAACCGCAATAATAAATATTAAATTGCTTTCGTTTCCCCAGGATTGCGGCCACAACGCAACATATGAAGTCATCAAATCATACACGGTCTCAGACCCGACCATATCCGTGGTCAGACAACCTGACCTCAGTGAAATCGTGCTGCCGAGGGTTAAGGTCAAGTTCAGGGGGTACTACAAGATCGCCAGGCACTACAAGTTCGCTCTCAACCATGTTTTTGAGACGCTGGGGCATGAAGCCGTCATTATTGTTGAAGGTCAGTGTCATTTAAAGGTCAAGTTCAGGGGGTACTACAAGAGCGCCAGACACTTACAAGTTCGCTCTCAAACATGTATTTGTGACGCTGGGGCATGAAGCCGTCATTATTCTTGAAGGTCAGTGTAATTTCAAGGTCATGTTCAGGGTATTACAAGAGCGCCAGACACAAGTTCGCTCTCAACCATGTTTTTGAGACGCTGGGGCATTAAGCCGGCATTATTTTGAAGGTCGGTGTGATTTCAAGGTCAAGGTCAAAATAATACCATTTCTGAATCTCTATAGACTTAACAATTCGCACTTAACCATATGTTTGAGATGCTGGGGTATGAAGCCGTCATTATTGTTGAAGGTCGGTTTAGTTTCAAGGTCAATGTCATTATAATAATCAAATAGAGATCACCACGAGTTTGGATTGACTTTCCCATTCTAAAGAAATGCTGGATCAACCTTGCTTGAATGATCGCCTCTATTAATGAAATATCCGATAGTAATTATAGAGTGGATTCAATTATAATTATGATTCTGTTGCTGGGTTATTTCTTAATCTAATATCTTGATTCGGGAAAATCCGACACTGTCGTACGATCATTCTGCTGTAAGCTTTCAAATTATGTTGCTTATAAACGTTTATTCTTAAGAATAAAAGCCTTAAATTCGCAGTTGCACTCAGTTTGGGAAATAATTTTGGGATTTTATTTTACATTTTAAAGATATAAAGATATGCACTGGTAGACTTAGGACGAGTATTTATAGAAATACATCATCTGTGAAAATTTCAACTGTCACGGTTCATGAGATACACCCTGGTGACAGACGGACAGCGAAGTATTAGTAATAGGGTCTCGTTTTATCCTTTGGGTACGGAATCCTAAAAATCGTTTTGTATAAAATAAATCCCACCTTAATTCAATAGTTTCCAATATATCCGTGTCTTATTAAGAGAAAATAGTTCACAATTTCACGCGATATTTCACAATCTTACGGCGTTTGCAATTTTCCAGTAACATAGCCATCTGACAGACAAACGGACGGACAGTGGAGGCTTCGTACCTAAAAGCGTTCTGTTGGTGCCGGATGATATCATCTTGCCATGCATCGTTGTATTACAACTTTTCCGTCAAAAAGCAAATGCCCGAACTCAAAACATTTCGATAACTTTAACACACTTTAACATGGTTTTCATATGATTTGACCAGTACAGATTGTATGGACTTTAAAAGAGACTCTGACCTCTGAGTTTGTTTCGGTGTTTCTTCTCAGGGTAGTCAGCTAGGAAACACCGGCCTCATCTAGCTTAAAATGACCAAAAAAGATTGACGTGTAAAAGTGTTGTGTTACCTACTTGCAAAATAAATATCATTTATTAAAGAAAAACCCAAATAAATTTTCCACTCAAAATTGACATGTTGTAAACCATACTAAATGCCGAAATTACTATTATTATAAACAAGTAGACCGCAACGAATACCGGAGCCAGCGTATTTACATAACAAAATGCAGTACTGTAACTTGTGGTTGCGTAGATTAGCGGTGACATGTTAACTCCTTTCGTACAGTTAGGGACATTCCGCCACAAGTAAATACGAGTAAGTACTCGATACTTTTGTCACGATACCAAGTACTTTTAGGCATCAAATCAATTTATTTTTTAGGGATGGGATATCATCAACTGACTTCTTCCGCTCTGGGTCGAGTGGAAGGGCGTGTCAGACTCTTACTGACTAAAACCCATCCGTGTTCCTTCTAAAGCCCTTTGCGTTCCAGGGCCGCGGTGACTCTTTCGAACAAATTCCGCAACCATCGAATCGAAATCGAATCTTGCGATGCTTACTCGGTATCAAGACAAAAGTACTTGGTATCCGTTTAGTCCCGGATTCCCGGTTTGGCCATATGGGTAAATCGAACAAATGCCCGATGGGCCCAATGCGGTGGGCCGGTGTGGCCGATTAGCGCTCGACTTTCTTTTGAAAAAGAAGAACATCGCAAAACATCGATTAGAATAACCTCCGTCAAGTTGAAGACCTAATTTGCTGAAAGAATACCGAGAATATAGGGTATTTTACTGAAAAACTGATTAATCCGTCAGATAGATTTCCAAAAATGATACACAGAGAAGCATAAAAGGAGGTTCTGTATTCGACCCGTATGCATGCATGTATGTTTGTATGTCCGCGATTCGCTCAAAAACTACTGATTCGATTTGGATGGGCTATTATTTATAAAAAATGCATATTTCTCAGGGAAGGTTTTAGTATCTAATATATTATGAGGATCAGAAGAAGAAGAAGAAGAAGAATGCATTTATTTGTCAGAATATTGTACAAAGTTGTTATATGGATAATATTAAGATCATAATATTCTGCCGTTTCCGGCGTACAAATATGGTTTATAAAATTATGGATCATCATTACATTAATACATTAAAATATTAATCATTATAAATAATTTTAATAATATGACAATAGTTGTAAAAAGGATCAATTATAAAAGTCAAAATTCAATTTGGTCAAGGAGATAAAATATGTTTTATAGGCAATGTCAAATATTTAGGTCAATTTTTCATTCATGAAATCGTCAGTCGAGTAATAACATTTGCTTAAAAGAAAGTTGAATAATTTACATTTAAAAGTTCTGAGGTTTAGAGTTTTGAAGCCATCCGGTAATTTGTTATAAACAGTAATTGACATGCAGTATACATTATTAGAAAACAATTTAATTCTACGTCTAGGAACATTAAGCATATACACTTTGCGGCTGGGTCTGGATACAACATCATTAGATGAAGATCAGATGAAGATCTTCGGAGATAGACAATGGAACTCTTCAATCACTGACAGCAAATGACCCGCATTTGCTGCTATCGCATTTCCATGTATTGTTGTCACCATAGTATAACATAACAACACGCCTGTCAGGTACGCTTTGAAGGGGTAGGCAGATGTATAAAACCCTATATACATCCTTAATATAATGCCAAAAATGCTGTTCCGATTTGGATGGGGTTTACGCTATTTGTCTACAAAGTAGTTGGAAGCAAAGAAAATGAGACAGTTAACATCATAAAATATTTTATTTATTTTCAAAGAAAAAAGAACCTACTTAAAAAAACAAAGTCGGTGTTAAAAAACGAAGAGACTTTGAGACTTCATTTTGAGATTATTTTTTTAATTTCGGGTTCGTGTTTTTTTGAAGGCGGTTATTTTTATACTAAAACGTGACGTCACCAGACCCCAGTCTTGAACTTTGACAGAGTTTGATTCTTATCAGCGTCACTTTCGGATGATTTCATAATAATACACGGTNTAGGTAAGCAACACGAACTTATTCCAAATAATATAATTTTTTAATGAATTTAAGTGTTGTCCGGGCAGATGTCCGGGAAAAAATATAGTACTAAGGAAGTCTCCGTTTCTTGTCTCTGTTCTTCAAACTTTAGGCTAATAAGCACTACCTATTCCTATCACTGCTGATAAGGTCCCATTAAAATAGATGTTCAAATTTTAACACAGCGTTCAGTACGTTTTACCAAAGATCAAAGATATCCAAGCAATAAAAACACTGCTTAAAGTGATTTCATTTAAAAATACTAAATTGCTAACATTTTAGTTTATTTTCGTAAGCTGTTTTTTTTTCTTGCAAGTACTTATCTAATGCGTTTTTCTCATTATTTTTTTTACCATTGTCCTTATTCTGGAGGTTTGAAAAAAAAAAGTCTGCACAGACGGATGTACGGATATACAGATGAACAATAATCACCACGTTTATTGATTATGGTAGACCATGAGGATTGAAACGGACACAATGATACGATCGTCATAATAATCCAAGAAACGAAATCGAATTGGTCCAGTTCAATGGCTTCATTTGAACGTCAACATTATATACAATGGTTGAATGGTGGACTCGTCCGTAAAGTTTAAAACGACCTTGTTAACCAATCGGTGAAGTATTGTTACTACTCATAACAGAGTAGAGAAATATATTACCCGCCTGCTTCAGGACGGTACAAGCTTTTATTTAACATGCAATGTTAAAATTGGAATTATTATTTTGGGGAAAAAAAAAATTGTTGACCAATGTAACTGCTTAACCCGGGCAAAGCCGGGGCTAGCGACTAGCTGCCATAGAATATAAAACGTAACAATATAATGTGCCAGAAAAAATCGTGTCTAGAAGTAAAACTATTCAGTAGATCTGCAAATATTTTATACTATGGCGTAAATTTTTCGCGCAGAGGTCGGCGGTCATCGGCAGGACTCGTATAAGATCGTCGTGTTGGACATGAGGGATCCCGGGACGAGGTAGCATTTTTACTGCCAACGGGCCCAATCACCCAGCCTGAATTAAACAAATTACTTATGTTGCGTATGCGTACCAAGTTTCATGAAAATCGGTTCATTCGATTCAAAGAATAAAGACTTCAAAATTTAAATGGAACACTGCAGTAAATACTCTTTTCAACACATTTACTCTTAATATGCATTTACGAAGCCTGTATACATTGTTCGAAAGTTAAAATTTACGCACCATACAATGGAACGTGCACTCCTCGTTGTATAGCGCCGTGCGTATCCTTTACGGTATTTTTTTTAATTTCCATTAAAAAAATATATGAAAATTCCACCACGGAGTTTCACATTACTCGAATAAATAAGCTGAATGATCGAACCACCTTGGAAGCGCTTTTGCTCAATACCTTTGTCTCACTTTAATACTAAAGAGAAAATGAGACGAAAGACGAACTTTTCCGCTCCTGTCTCAATTATATATTTGATATTTATTAGTATTGCATATTGGTATTGTATTTATGTATTTTATATTATTATATCTAATTAGTATTGTTTAAAACGTTTGTACACTGACAGCCCTAAATCTATCTCCCTTCGTTCAATCCATCCAAAGGTTGTCTGGAAGAGATTGCCTTGTGCGATAAGACCGCCCATTGTGCACTTATTTTATGTATGATTGTCCTGTTTTTATTAGAGGTGTACAATAAAGTATATAATAATAAATAAATAAAGATGTAGTTCTAATTTTCACCACGCGCACTTTGCGCAATTTGCTAATTTGCGCTATTTTCATAATGAACGTCAATTATTGTTGCGACTTTCTGACTGATCGACTTTCCCATTGAACAAAAAGTTTGTTTCATTACATCAAAGTACTGTTTTCTCGCAAATGTGTTGAAAAACGTTGTAAGACACACGTGCGGAAATTGGTTTTACAAACTCGTGACTACGGTAAGCCCGAGACCAAGTTTGTAAAAACCAACTTATCGCACTAGTATCATAAATAACTTTTAATTTATAATTATAACATAACTGCTATTATTACAGGTACGAAATGTATCTCTATCTCTAAACGATAACACTAGTCAACAAGATTTTGTCACAAGGAATTTGCTTACTAATTGCGAATTACCTACCTACCCTTATTCCAAAATTATATTTATTTTGTTTTGATCAGGTCTAGTTTTTGTGTTACAGCTACTACCAGTAACATAATTTTTCCTTAAGCTTGTAAATTCCGATTTTTTTATTTTTCAATAAAGTAGCTGTTATTTCAGTTTACTGAGTTATTTTATGCTTATATAATGTAGAAAAAGTGTTCAAATGATTCTGTCAAGTTTCTTTACATTTATGGTGAAATTATTTTTAAAACTCAAAAAAGAAATTCTGGACCATTACATTTAAAAAAAATGTGAGCTTTATTTTGGCATTTTTTTATATAAAAGGATAGTTGAGTATACTGACGTGCCATCTGCTACACAACTAATCCTTTAATATGATAACGTGCCTGTATTAGAATCACCTGAAAACTTCAGTTTTCGTCTCAAAGCACCACTTCAAAATCATATGACAAGAAAACTGTTCGTGTCTCAATAATTCTAATTTCAGTTCTATGATATTTAAGCATGTTCTTAACATAATTAGTTAAAAAAAATCTTGTGACACACAAAAAGTGTTTTTTTGTTGACCAGTGAATTAAACAAAGTCGGCATAGGATACGGTTATTAACTTATCAGTATCACTCATAGAAAGAGCAATAAACAAGGAAAAATCCCGCATATAATTTGCAATCGTGCGAAGCCAGGTCGCTAGGGAATAATAAAGTTTTTTTAAATAGGTACAGAATGTTATGTACAGACGCAAGCACATCAAAGTACGCGAAACTGTCAAAGTTTCCCAGTCAACTTTGAACCCTAATGCTTAAGCTATAAAGTAGAAAATCTATTAAAGAAATTTGACAGATTGGTAGTTGTAGCTTGATGTGCTAGCGTCTGTCCTTTAGCACATAATTTAGATATTAAGTATATTCGTGTCGTGATAGATGATGACATAGTTATTATACTCTTTGTAGATGACTGTACCATCGGACTGTAGCATAGCATAGCTCGCATCTATTACACGTAACCACAGCACGCATCCTTCTATATAAAATACGTAGCTTAGTTGAATCAGTTTCCACCAGTGATATGCTATGTGGACCAATTAATATGATTGGTGGATATCAAATGCATCCATAGCAACGTTGCATAACACATCTCTCGTGGAAAAGCAGCCTTAAGGGGTCTCTCCTAAGCAACGCATGTCTTTAGATGGTGAAGACCAGTTACCATATGCTTGCTTGCTATAAACTGGCGAGTTGGTCTCGCACACGAAGCGTGCCGTCGGTCAATTCTGTAAACATGTCGAAGTGAAGGCTTGGGTGATGTGATCACGAGGTGTGCTGTTAACCCATACAATCAAGATGTCATGTGTTCACGAAGTGAGCTTTTATTCCATCCTGATTGTAAAGATTGACAGCTCACCTCGTGATCACTTCACCCAAGCCCTCACTTCGATATGTTTACAGAATCGACCGGCTGTATTTGTGCACACAATTGCGCACTATAATATATCTTACGGACTCAGTTTCAATCCGAGTTTGCCACCGTGAATCGTGGCCGATATTTGAATACTGCAAAGATGTTGAATATTGTGAATCGTCGAACCGAAAGCAATAATACTACGGTCCAGCGATAAATTTAAACATTGGTGTTATCAGTAACGCTCGGTGAGCGCTAACAACTATAAAATAACAAGAAAATGTTATAGGTACTTGACTCTCTAGTTGTAACATTTATACCTATAATAGATTATCTACAATTTTCAATTAAATTCAACTCAAAGCATTTATTTCAGACTTTTCAGTCCAGAGTGTTAGTAGTACATCAAGATAACTTAGAGCTATGTTAGTAATACACACATGCAACAAATCTATATTCTAATAAAACAAAGCTGAAGACTTTGTTCGTTTGTTTTAACCCGCTAATCTCTGGAACTACCAGTCGGATTTGGAAAATTATTTTTGTATATGGTAGCCACATTCACGAGGAAGGCAATAATAGGCTATACGGGAACGACAAAAACGGGATATGCGCGTACGAAGTCGCGGGCAAAAGCTATAGGAAATAAAAAGTCAGTCCAATCCAATGCCTCCAAATGGGACTATGGAGGTGGCTGTTGGAATTTTGTCTGCATATGACTTGTATTCTTCAAAAGGAACCAAGGTTTATCCGTACACCATATTTCACCAGTACCTAAGGTTAATAATAATAATAAAATCTTTATTGCTAAAAATGGTATTTGTAGTAAACACTGTTGGTACCTACTTCAGAAAAGTCAGTGGGCTACTGTTCTCCTTGCTAGATTGCTGAACAACTGTATTAAGG
>NDFZ01002089.1:0-16383 GCA_002192655.3 Mamestra configurata | reverse complement strand
TCCATGGTTGGTTTGGCTTGGTAACTTTGAAAGGATGGGGATTAATACGTTGAATGGAGAAAATTGGATTACTCACTAATACAATTCCATCCAATAGCACATTACATAAGCAAATTGCGCAGGTCATTTATAAAAATATAAAAAATGTTTTTCCTTATAGGAATTTGTTATCGCTGATAAAAAGTATCCAAAGGAATAACATTTCAGACTACAATCTACCTGTGTGCTAAATTTCATCAAGATCCGTTCAGCCGTTCTGACGTGATGGAGTAAGCTAACATCCACACATCCATATTAGTAAGTACATTTATTAGTAAGTATAGATTATCGACCTATTGAAGTTCATATTCCGAGGAAGCACCGAACGTTACCTGGAGAAAAAATTAGTGGGATTGAGGGACCAACTTAACTTTGTAGTTGAAAAGTGTTCTAAGCATTGATAAACGTCAAAGCTGCATTTAAATCGACTTCAAAAAAAGAAGGTATCCAATTTACCTTTTTTTTTTAATTTATTTACTGAAACTTCGTGCTACACATTAGTACGAACATCAATATACGTCACCAAAGCTGTATTTTTACCGATTTCAAAAAAGGTGCTTCTCAACTCGCCTCATTTTTAACCGACTTCAGAAAAAGGAGGAGGTTCTAAATTCGTCGGAACCTTTTTTTTCTTAATGTATGTTCCCCGATTACTCGAAGATGGCTGGACTGATTCGGATTATTATTGTTTTGTTTGAAAGGGTTTACTTTCAAGGTGGTCATGATCATCAAATTAGGATTTGATGATGAGATCCTGGAGAACTCTTCAAATTTTATAGGCACACTTGAAGCGATAGGGGTAGTTTTTGAAAGAATACTTTCTTGGAATGGTCCCATTTCAATTTGGTGAAGATCTGATGAAGAACTTCGGAGATAAGCAACGGAACTCCTCAATAAATGATAGCAAATGGACTGGGATTGCTGAAATCTCATATCAGTCTATTGTTAAGACCAGTTCATACCATAACATCACGCCGGTACGCTGTGAAAGGGTAAGCACATGGGAACCACAAAAAAGTGAAAAGAAAAACAACACTACAAAATATAAAAAAAACTTTAATTTCGGAAGACGGCGTCAAAATACGAAAAAACACCAACCACCACCACCATAAGAAAAAGAAAAATAAGTAAATCGCCAATTAAAGCAATGCACCATAACAACTTCAATACATTATGTTCATAAAGTGACCATCATCTATCACAATCAAGCTTTCTTAAAAAACGAAACAACAAATCGAAATCGAATCTGCAGGAAGTAAGTCGTAAACTATTTGCTTCAGCAGGCTCCCTGAGGCGTCTTCGCAATTTTCTTCCCATCACCACTAAAATTGCGATAGCACAATCTCTTCTTCTCCCTATCCTGGACTATGCTGATGCCAGCTATCTTGATCTCACCCAAGACCAATTGGACAAGCTTGAGCGACTTCAAAATCTCTGTATCAGGTTTATATTTGGCTTGCGCAAGTATGACCACGTATCTGAATTTCGTACTAAGCTCAAATGGCTTCCTATTCGCCTTCGTCGGAATGCCCACATACTTTCTCTACTTTATAATGTACTCTTTAATCCTTCTACTCCTTTCTATCTTAAAGAACGCTTTCAGTTCCTCTGTGACACACATTCTAGGTCTTTGAGATCATCGGAGAATCTAAAACTAAGTATNCGCTTTCAGTTCCTCTGTGACACACATTCTAGGTCTTTGAGATCATCGGAGAATCTAAAACTAAGTATTCGTATGCATTCCACTTCCTTCTTTGACAAATCTTTCAGTATACAAGCGGCTCGTTTGTGGAATGCATTACCCATAGAAGTGAGGCGTGCCCAAACGCTACCAGAGTTTAAAAGAACGGTGAAGGAGCATTACCTTTCACTTTAACTTTTCCGCTCCTGTCTCAATTATATATTTGATATTTATTAGTATATAAATTGGTATTTTATTTATGTATTTTATATTATTATATCTAATTAGTATTGTTTCAAACGTTTGTACACTGACAGCCCTAATCTATCTCCCTTCGTTCAATCCATCCAAAGGTTGTCTGGAAGAGATTGCTTTGTGCGATAAGACCATTGTGCACTTATTTTATGTATGATTGTCCTGTTCTTATTATGAGATGTACAATAAAGTATATAATAAATAAATAAATAAATAAATGCTCGCAAGGCTAGACATTGTTCGTTTATCAGGCAAACACTAAACACAAGACAAAATACTTGATTATTACATCTGACCTACTTTCGACTTTGGGAGGTCACTTTGAAATATAATGCTATCCAAAATTTGAAACAATTTAGGTTCAACAAGTTCAGAAGCCCTGAAAGCAGTCTGCTTGGTGTCAGATGGCATGATTGCGGTCCAGACACTGTTTACCTTGATCTTCGTTTTGACGTTACTTCTCCTAAAATGATGAGCACTTTCAGGGGTGTCTTCAGTGGTGATTAGACAAAGAATTGGCTTGAGACGTAAACATAATAAAGTAGGTAACCATTACTTTCAAGGTGTAGATGTAAACTATGGGACCACAAGACCACATCACTAAATTATGTCGAACTCTGAAAAAATACGTGAAGTGAACGTAATTTTTCAGTGATCCATCAAATTTCGGATTTTCTTCATTTTCATATAAACCAGTGTCAGTTACATTTTAGTCTCTAAAGCCTCGTATCCACTAGGCAACATTTGGCGCGCGACATGATGCATAACATGTTGCTCATCATGTTGAACGGCAACGAACTTTTATTTGGTAACATTGTGAATGTTGCGCGCCTGCTGGCAACGTCGCGCGTTATTGTGCAACGTTGCTGAACATGTGTTGCGCGTCAAATGTTGCCTAATGGATTCGAGGCTTATTAAATAATGTCAGAAGTTTTTCTTGGAACAGTAAAGGGGTAACCTTTTCCCAGCTGTGAGACGTAGAACTAAGTCTCTGCAGTCCTTTGCGGGCTGTATCTTAAGAACCGTTATAATTTTATGTAGAGAGTTGAATAATGAATATGTGGAGTATGGGAAGGAGCCCGCCCTCACATGAGCAAGTCCGACTTGCATTTGGCTGATTTTTAAAATTCTATTTCAATTAATTCACGCATAATTTAGAAGCAGAACTTAAGTCTTGTTAAGTCTGGTGGTTCTGGTTCTATGCATCTATGCATAGTTGGTATCGCGGACTGCTGAGTGTGGAGTTCTGGGTTCGTTTCCCTGGTCGGGCAAAAAGTGTTATTGGGTTTTTTTTATTAGGAGTTTCTCAGTAGCAGACTGGTTTGGATGTTGGTGGTGTGACACCCCCGTGCCCCGGACAGAACATTAAGCCATTGGTCTTACGCCAGATCTTACTCTGGTCGTGTCGGGTTGCCGTCCCATCGGAATATGAGAGTGATGGAAGAGGGAGTGCACCTGTGTTTGCGCACATACTTGTGCACTATAATATGTCCCGCGCCGATGGCTAGTCTCCGTTGAGATTGTCCGCCATGGCCGAAATCGGTCAGGAGAATTAAATATAGTTAACTAAAATTAAGTTCTACAATGAAACTTGTAAAAAAAGTGTGTCTAAACTTAGAGGTAATTTATCTCACCGGTGTAAGTAATTTTACAAAGTTGCATTCACGAAAGACTGTGAGAAAGTAACATTAAAATATTCACTTCATTGTACTCGTCGTTCCACAAAAGGTTTTATTTGCACATTCACTGGCAGACGTTGAAATTAAAAGTCGTAATTATTTGAATGTGGTGGACTTTTTTTTGTGTAACTTTAATATAGCGTCTTATTAAAAAGTGAAATAAAATATGAGAAGATCAAAATGTAGTTACAAAATAATAGGTAAGTATTCTTAATTATATTTGTGACAATCTAAAAAGTAGGATTTGACAACAGGATACATCATTGTTTTACTAGTAAGTATGAAAGAGATATGAAATAAATCTCTTTCCCACTTAGTGGCAAAGCAATCTTCTATCCCTCTCTACTCAGCTGTCAAATTCGACATCTTAGATTGTCATGAATACAGAAAAGTGAACAATCAAATACAAAGCTTAAAATCAATTAGGAATAGATCTTATAAAAAGGTACAAACATGATTAAAAACTAACGTGAACCCATATGCAAAACAAAATGACCGAAAGGTTATTATTTATTATCAGCCCGTTCCGCCCAGTAGTTGGACAGCCACTGCTGGGCACAGGCCTCTCTCTATCCCTTCTAATCGACACAATTTTATGCATCTATGGAAAAGGCATAAATTCGTGTCCAAATCTCAGTCATCAAATGTCCTGGTCAGTGATCAAAATGTTAAAATAGATTTATATTACGTTGTCACGTTAACATTTGCTAAAATTACAACAAAACTGTATAGTTCCAATCCCAGCCATAAAGCAAACCACTCCAAACAAATATTTTGTCACAACACACTCTTATCGAAAGTGCCAACTCCAAGTCTCCACACATTTTTCAACAGCTGACATTCAAAATCGCTGCCATTTGAAAGTCGCATATTGAAGCGCTATGAATGGCGCCCTTTACAGCAAGAATAGCGAGCTCAATGCATTTAGTGAAGTAAATATCGCGAGCCGTGAACACTATCTCGCTACAGCGCTACGGCAGAGCTATGTTACGTAGTTTCTCTTTTAACGGGATTTTTAGCCTATTTTCATCCGTTTTGTTTTAAAGGTAAAGAGTAAGTCGTGTAGCTATTATTTTTACCGGTAGTTGAATAGTTACTGAAGTAATATTTAATTTTATGTCGAGAATTGCTTATTCAGTATTTTAATACTTTAATAATTCTTTATAATTTTCGATAAAATAAAACAGTTCTCTATAACACTGCGGGAGGGGAAGGGGGGCGAAAAATGAAAGGACTTGGTTGAATTGTTTTACTTTTTATATTTGTTTAGCTCAATCGTTGCACGGTTATCATCGTAATTGCACCTACCCCTAATTTTGATTGTGGTCTTGTTAGTTACACGTCCTCATCGTTTCAAGACTATATTGTTTCAGTCATTTAAAACGTAGTCAATCCCGTTGCCACCCGTTCATGACATCCCAGGCCACAGTCAGAGGATCACACAAAACGATGCTAAGCCCACAGCCAAACAGTTTGATCAAAGGCCAGCTTCAACCTTTGCTTATTCAGTATTACTAACAGCTAACGGATTAATTAGTGATTGAAAGGCCATGTCATGGAGTTCTAGGTACTGGAGTTCAACTCAATGGTGTCCTGTGTTTGCAGTGGGACTAAAGTCATGATTGGGTTTGAATGGTTTACTGTGGTGTGATTAAAATACTCAGGTCGTCAATCGTAGGTCATTCTAACTCGGAGACCTCAACACAGTACTTAGCTGGCAGTACTTAGGATTTATTTTACTTCTGGTCCATTGTAAGTAGCGCTACAGAATAGAATATTCTTTATTCTTCTTCTTTCTGTACGGTGTCGGACGTAAAAGAATAGCACCATAGCACCTTCCCGTGGGTGTCGTAAGTGTCTAATCAGAAAATGGGCAGCAGCATTCTCTGTGCATTGCAACAGCTACACTGCGATCGCCAACCCGCCTGCCAAGCGTGGCGATTATGGCAAAACTCCCTCTTGGGGAAGGCCTATGTCCAGCAGTGGACGTTTTTTCGGCTGTATGTATAAAAGTTACAGAAAAGATAGATGAAAAAAACATAAGTTATGGTGACACAATGTATTTTGATTGTCTTTTGCAGAAGTCGTTGCTGGAAGAAACACTGGTTTTAAATAGTGTATTCATATTTTTGTGGTTTTATAAATATGTATGATAGTCTGTAAGGTATTTATGTTATGGGTCTTTGTTACCTGAAATAAAAGGTATATTATTATTATTATTTTAGCTAGTTCTTTATTTTGCTTCCCTTTTGAGAGAGTATACGAACTTACATACGGGCCAGAGCCAAGTATGTAAGGAGAAATTTAAATTTGATAAGGTGGATTATATTTATTATTATTTATCCGGTTGAACTGGAAGCCAACTCTAACATATGTATTAAGTTAAAAGGCTGAGCAAAATAATGTACCTAGCCCCCGGAAGAGTCGAGAGAGTATTTTGAACGTTTATACGACTCAGCATAAACTTAAAAGTCGTTTTAAAGAAGCTTAAAGTAATTAATATTGTAAATCATACCTATGAATATATATATATATATTACTTACATATATTTATTATGTTTACAAGTACTACTTCCAAACCTATCACTTCACTTTTTTTACTTTTTAATATTTTTTTATTTTTTATTTATATGTCTACTGCGCGTTCGAGCGTATGGTACCCGTGGGCTGCAGCTGAAAATCAGCGTTAGGTGGTAATAACTACTGTTGCCACCTAACATTATGCTGAGCTGAGGCCCTTTTGGCACAATATTGCTATATGTACTTAAGTTTTGATATTTTCTATTTGTAAGGTGATTTTTTAATTTATTTTTTTTATTATTATTTTACTATTGTGCCAATAAATGCAATTTTCTTTCTTTCTTTCTTTAATAAAAAGATTTTATTAACAAAAACACTTTGCACAAGATCGGAATAATTTTAGATTTTACATTTACACGTCTCAACAAAATTTTCCCCATGAATATACTTCCCTTGAACTTTTCTACTAAAACAGTGTAGAAACAGTTTTCCAACTAAGTTTTCTATCAAGAATTTACTTCCTCAACCTAGTACGTAAAACTAAATTCTTCATATAAATATGGAAAATTCCTTTATATGAATAAAATTCAAAGTGGAGCAGAAATATGCCAGAATTTTTAATATTACACGTTCTGTAAGTAAACTCCATTTTTTAAACTTATATAATAGCGGTAAATGTATTAACTTATTTTTAACGTTAAGCGTTATTTTTAATGAGACAACTTTTGCATGGACTGTACTCGTACCTATGTCTACTTAAGGAATTGTTTTAGTTTAGGCATTACATGTAGTTGGTACTTAGTTACCTAACAACCTTGCTATATTTGAATTCAAAAGTCAAAATAATTATCATTTTAGAACAACAAACTTTAAGTAATACATCCCACTGTACAAAATCCATGTGAACCCTTACTTTTTTAGGATCTTTTTAATACAAAGTCACACACAAATTAACATTCGTCGAAACTGTTCATCAACCCCCTTTTTAACACCTTAAGGGGGTGAGTTTTAATGAAGAAAGAAGTGAAAAAACATGTTTATTACTTTCGAACCCATAGATACACGCAATGTAACTTTCGAACCCATAGGAACACATATAAGGAAACTGAAAAACGATAAAATTGTGTGCTACCTCTAGCTACGCCAAAAGGGTCCAGTTCAGCAAAATGCCAGACAACTGTAATTTGCCTGACGTTGGTTTTCAAATGAACTTTACGTTGAGTGTACGGATGGAAATCAGTTCATAAAAAAATCCGAAGTGCTTCTCAAGTAAATGCACTTTCACCGTGTAAGGAACTCGTGCGCAAAATTTCATACTTCTAGAAATAGTTTAATTAGAAAATAAATTCTCCTAATATTTTTTTTTAAACAAGCTCTCAGCTTCAGGCCCTTTCGTTTGATACCCATATTAAGGGGGTTGAGAAAAAATTTAATCTGCGATCTTGGAGCGGCGGCCATATTGAAATTATTACAATATTGAATATTGCACATTGTATTGTCACCAGAACCAAAGGAGTATGCAAAATTTCAGCTCATTCGGATATTAATAAATGGTCAAAAGAATGGTTTGCAAATTTTGACGGATAACTTACAAGCATATAAATATATACGAACGGTGCAAGTTAAAGGCTTGTAAAAGGAAAATTACTACTCATCCTGAATAGTAACATCAGTGATGTCATTGACAAGTCGCAGTGAGGATTCTTAACAAACAAGGAGTAATAATGCATTGTGAGATTGTTAATTTGTCTGTGTTTTTATTAAATTTGAATAAGAACAGAAGTAATTAATAAGGTATTGGTAGCGTGGCTAAATAATAACAGCTACACGGGTTGATCTTCAAGGTTACGCAACGCTTGCCAAGGTTGGTTCGTGGATGGGTGACCATCTTAACATACCGAGTTTCCTCCGTTTTATTAAATTTGAATAAGAACAGAAGTAATTAATAAGGTATTGGTAGCGTGGCTAAATAATAACAGCTACACGGGTTGATCTTCAAGGTTACGCAACGCTTGCCAAGGTTGGTTCGTGGATGGGTGACCATCTTAACATACCGAGTTTCCTCCGTTTTATTAAATTTGAATAAGAACAGAAGTAATTAATAAGGTATTGGTAGCGTGGCTAAATAATAACAGCTACACGGGTTGATCTTCAAGGTTACGCAACGCTTGCCAAGGTTGGTTCGTGGATGGGTGACCATCTTAACATACCGAGTTTCCTCCGTTTTATTAAATTTGAATAAGAACAGAAGTAATTAATAAGGTATTGGTAGCGTGGCTAAATAATAACAGCTACACGGGTTGATCTTCAAGGTTACGCAACGCTTGCCAAGGTTGGTTCGTGGATGGGTGACCATCTTAACATACCGAGTTTCCTCCGTTTTATTAAATTTGAATAAGAACAGAAGTAATTAATAAGGTATTGGTAGCGTGGCTAAATAATAACAGCTACACGGGTTGATCTTCAAGGTTACGCAACGCTTGCCAAGGTTGGTTCGTGGATGGGTGACCATCTTAACATACCGAGTTTCCTCCGTTTTATTAAATTTGAATAAGAACAGAAGTAATTAATAAGGTATTGGTAGCGTGGCTAAATAATAACAGCTACACGGGTTGATCTTCAAGGTTACGCAACGCTTGCCAAGGTTGGTTCGTGGATGGGTGACCATCTTAACATACCGAGTTTCCTCCGTTTTATTAAATTTGAATAAGAACAGAAGTAATTAATAAGGTATTGGTAGCGTGGCTAAATAATAACAGCTACACGGGTTGATCTTCAAGGTTACGCAACGCTTGCCAAGGTTGGTTCGTGGATGGGTGACCATCTTAACATACCGAGTTTCCTCCGTTTTATTAAATTTGAATAAGAACAGAAGTAATTAATAAGGTATTGGTAGCGTGGCTAAATAATAACAGCTACACGGGTTGATCTTCAAGGTTACGCAACGCTTGCCAAGGTTGGTTCGTGGATGGGTGACCATCTTAACATACCGAGTTTCCTCCGTTTTATTAAATTTGAATAAGAACAGAAGTAATTAATAAGGTATTGGTAGCGTGGCTAAATAATAACAGCTACACGGGTTGATCTTCAAGGTTACGCAACGCTTGCCAAGGTTGGTTCGTGGATGGGTGACCATCTTAACATACCGAGTTTCCTCCGTTTTATTAAATTTGAATAAGAACAGAAGTAATTAATAAGGTATTGGTAGCGTGGCTAAATAATAACAGCTACACGGGTTGATCTTCAAGGTTACGCAACGCTTGCCAAGGTTGGTTCGTGGATGGGTGACCATCTTAACATACCGAGTTTCCTCTGTGCCTCGGAAAGCCGTTGGTTCCGGCTGTCATTTGTAGATCTTTGGCAGTCGTCACGGGTAGAAGCCAAAAAATCTGATACGTCTTGCCAAGGAGTACCGTGTTACCCAGTTAATGAGTTGTGGAGGTCTGATAGGCAGCCGCTCCACGTAAGACACTGGTATTCAGCTGAATCGGGTTTGACTAGAAGCCGACCCCAATATAGTTGGGAAAAGGCTAGGTAGATTGTTTTAGGTAGACTAAAACTGTTACATAGTAAGATCATAGTTTCTACAAAGCTTGTCACTTCAAGGTCTTCGTTTCACGTGTCAAGATCCCTGAAACAACATCAAAATGATTTAACTTTTTTAGTAAGTTAACTACTTTACCAAAGTTTGTAATATGGATAACTTTGTGGTATTATTGATCTTAAGATTGCAATGTACAAATTATAAAGCTATTGTGTACTCATTGTTGAGAAGCCATATACTAAATCAATCTACACTAATATTATAAAGAGGAAAAAATTGTATTTTTGTGTGTGGTGTGTGTATGTTTGTAATGAATAAACTCAAAAACTACTGTGCCGATCAAAAATTCTTTCACCATTGGAAAGCTACATTATCAGCGAGTAACATAGGCTATATTTTATCCCCGTAATCCCACGGGAACGGGAACTACGCGGGTGAAACCGCGTGACGTCCACTAGTCATCTATAAAAATATTGTAAAAAAGTTTTACAGTTCCTATTATGACGAAACATTCACAGATGGAAAACGACACTTTAGCTCAGTGTCTTGATTACGTTTGTCCCAAAATACAAACATGCCTCTTGTGTGGCTGGTAATAAAAAAATGAAGCAACAAATAGCTGCAAATGATACCAAAAAATCCTATTCTTGATGAAAAATGCTTTGAAATAACTTGGAGACTTGGTTTTCAACATCAATATATAATCTGATAATAGAATATGCGTATCAACCTTCAAAGCGAAGTTAAACAGACATCTTCTGAGCTCGCTTGTTCTGTCGTTGATGTTACCATGGTGGTAACGCTAACCAGGCATAATCGGAAGGGAGTGATATGAAGATTGGAATGACGTTATTGCGACACACGATATTTCGAAAAACTTCACGAATGGTACGCCAGTTCGCAAAACACATTGAGTCGAAAACCGGTTTCCAACAGGTTTTCGAATCAGCGTGTTTGCGACAACGTCATTCAATATAGCGGTTTTCGACTCAATGTGTTTTCGAACTGGCGTACCACTCGTTAAGTTTTTCGAAATAGCGTGCGTCGCAATAACGTCATTCCAATCTTCATATCACTCCCTGATCGGCGCCAATAGCGGGCTCAGCGAATTACGAGTGTGTAGGGTATGTCATTGAAAAGTTTATGAATCTGATTAGACTCCATTATTTTAAGGTGCGAAAGTGTAGGTAATAAACATGATTTTAATTTATTCCGTTACCTCACTAACCCTAATATTAAAATTCCCCTTGAAAAAAAAACACGAATTAAATCATATTTTATACCCCTCATCTACCTGCGAGTCATTCTAATTCAATTGTCATTGTCAAAGTTTTCTTTAGAAATTAAAAATTCAACTCGTCAACGTCGTTACGAGGATTTGCATAATTTTGAGGGTTTCGACCTTCGTGGCCCAGTTCAACCCGCGAATGTTTTTGTTATACTTTTGTCCAACTTCTTGATAAGAGAAGTTTTTGTTTTCGTTGTTTAAGATCCTTTGCAGGAGTTTCTGGAGTTGTCTGTTTGTTGGAGATAATTAGGACAAGAAATCAATGCTTCAGAATAATTTATGAGGGTATAATTAGCCTGGCTAGACCGAGTATACAAAGTACTGCTTATTGGATTGCTGGTTTGGCACGTTTTTTGGGTTCCGTACCGAAAGGGTAAAACGTGACCCTATTACTAAGACTCCGCTGTCCGTAAGTCTGTCCGTCTATCAGTCCGTCTGTCACCAGGCTGTATCTCATGAACCGTGATAGTTAGACAATTGAAATTTAGTTAGACTGTTGCCGCTGCAAAAAAAAGTACTAAAAAACAGAATAAAATAAATATTTAACTGGGCTCCCGTACAACAAACATTATTATTTTGCCGTTTTTATAGATAATGGTACGGAACCCTTTATGCGCGAGTCCGGCTCGCACTTGGCCGGTTTTTTGATGACAGCAATGTGGGGTAGTCCTTTGACACCCAAGTGTGTTTGCTTTTGTATTTATCTACTTAAAAGTTTAAAACTAACTGTTTCTACTTAACCTTTCGTTAAGTAGAAAAACAATTAATACTAACTACAATTAAACTTTATTAGAACCGGCACGCGGAGATGGCAAGCAACCGGTCGATATGTCTTTATTTTAACGCTACTTGAGTTGCCCTTGCTCCATCTCATCGTCCTAGCTCGTCAAGCATACTTCTTCCGCTCTGGTTGATGCGGAAGGGCGTGTCAGACTCTTACTGACTAAAACCCATCCGTGTTCCTTCTAAAGCCCTTTGCGTTCCAGGGCCGCGGTGACTCTTTCGAACAAATTCCGCAACCCTGGCAGGCTCTGGCCCTAGCCGTCTTCTATGCTGACATCTCTTTGAGGCGCGCGTGAAACACAACGCGCCATCGACTTGGGCCTGGTGGTGATCGGACAGCGAGCCACCCAACGCTCGCCGTCTGCAGGCCCGCGCCTACGGTGGGGATCGCCCTGCGACTCCCGACGCCCTGTAGCTCGTCATGCTAGAACTTCAAACGGCTGAAATATAACATCCTAATTGGCAGTTCGAGGTTCGGTTCGAGCAATTTGAGGTTGAAACTCTTGGACCGTGAGATCCGAGCGCTCATGTATTATTTAAAGAACTATCTAAGTGACTAAATGACATATTATCGCGTGATCCAAGGGCTGGCTTTTAAATAGGACAAAGGCAAAGCATTGCCATACTAAATGTACATATTTACTAAAAACTTATTGGATGGTTTTTCTATCAAATAAAATTGTTGGGAAAAGTCAGTTATAACAAACGAAATCTCTTTTTTTCTACAATTTCATTTTAAGGTTTTTTAAGCCGGTATGTACCTATGTAATGGTTTTTGAATGAGTATATTGATTGGATATCAACACTGAATAAGTGAACATCAAGCAAGTGGCCCGTCACTATTGACTTTGATTAGCGTAAATGGTAACACGTGTTCTCAAAATAAAGCACGGATGGAGGAAAGGTCACGTTTGGGAAGTTATAATTTTGACACAAAATTATGAAGATGCGTAGATAGTTGATCTCAATAGCCATTGAGTCGATCTTTGACTTTTGTGATATTATAATTATCGAATGTTAACACTAAGTATACCAAACCGTCTTGATTCTGTTGTACCCAATTTTGTCAAGTTATATGATTAAAATAAGAAATCTATTTTTATGAACATTCCCTTAGAATAATAGTACCCTTTGAAACAAAATAACGATCATAAACGTATCGAACACAAACAAAAGATTTTAAGACAAGATAAAGATTCCTCCACACGAGACAAAGGCTATCGAATAAGGCGAGACATCGAAATTGCTGAAACCAAACAAGAGTCTTGTTGCATAAACTCGAAATTTCGAATAACATTCAAGTCTTGAGCTAAACTATTTCAATACTGAAGCTTTATATTTCCAATATCCTAGGAACGAGAATTGAGGGTTATTCCTTATAGTTCTACAGTATAACACTTAGTAGGGCTGTTGAGGAATTTCATATTGAAAGTCTGACAATACTGCAGGATAGTGTTTAATTATGATGATGAGGAAATTATGTCTTGTGATGCATAAGCAGATGCTTTACTTAATTATGTTGCTAAAATACACTGTCAATGCCAATCCGTGGTCAAGAAGTTAACTTAAGAGACAGGACAGTACTGTAGCTAGTTGTAAAATATGACAAGAAAAAAAAATGAGGTAAGCTTTGTATATCAAAGTTTGTATCCCGCCATATTCCACAAACTAAGATATAACTGAACCAGCAAGAGTACAGTGAAAAGTGGAACATATCGAAATACAATATAAAACTCACCACACAGTCTATTTGTAGATATTGAGCGACAAAGAACTTCGAAACGTGGCGACAACAAAGAGATGTCTAATGCAGAACTCTTTAATGTTGCAAAAAATTTACTCTTTAGGGTTAGTCCAACAAAAGATTCAAACGAAAATGAATTTAACAGCGGCTGTTTTAAAGTTTAAATTCAAAAAAAGGGTTAATTAATTTAGGTGTAGCTAGAATTTAAGTGCTGATGACGTCAAAAATATTTACCAATATGGCCACAGGTTTTAATTTGTAATTTCCTCTGGTGATAAACTTGAAGGAAAGAGAGAGAGAGGGATCGACTGAGGTAGGCCACGTAAGTAAAGATGAAATTGAAGGTCGTGACGGTAAAAGAGGTCAAGAGAATTGTCTGTCATTAGGGAAAGTTGGAAAATACTGCACTAAAAAGCGTCCGAAAGATAAAAATGCAGACTAATATCGATTTTTAAATATAACTTACTTCTATCTCGTCATGTTAAAGCTAGGCTTTTATTACGCCCTGCTGTGGTCGCTATAGTAAGAAAACTCGGCTATGTTCATAAAAAAAACTTTCTAAATTGCTTATTATTGTTTTATTGATTCCTCAACAAACTAAAAACTCGGTAGACGCTCGGCTGGTAATTCTCCTTTCGATATTTAGTGGTCTTAAAAAAAGACTTGCTCGGTTATAAAATATAAGTAAAAAATATTATAAGTTGTTAATTTAAATATTCTTTAATTCTTTATTGTACACCAATAAAGAATTAAAGAATATTTAAATTATTTCCTATATCAATAAGACAGTTCCTATAGAACTGTATTTCAGTCAAGCTGACGTAAGAGGTCATAGGGATGTGCAACGAATCGGAAAAACATATCAAATCTTTACGAGGCGACGTAAGGTCAAGGTCAATAGGAGGAAAGGGTTTTTGCGGTATAAGCGGATAGGCGATGACCCTTAGAACCATCAACCTTCAGCGGACCTTCCCACTAAATCTTTATGAATTCTAGTATTAGAGAGCCTTTCAATTTATAAACTTTTCTTTAATTTGATCTACTGAGGTTTCCCCCAGCAATGAAAGGCAACAAAAAATTGTATTTAGGTGCTCAATAGCTTAATGATTAGATTTTTAAATCAATAGATAATAAACTTTCTAAGTAAATATGCTCATGATCAACAAGAGCTCTAGGGCCCAATTCCACTAATTTTATTAAGCAAAATTTCGCTTTTGCATCTCAGTCGCTATCTGTCAAAATGTAAGGAAATTAAGGTGGTTTTGACAGATTGCGAAGAAGATGTGAATGCAAGAGTTACTTAAAAAATTGTAAAGTTGCCTGTTTTACACCAATAAAAATGAAAAATCCTGAAACGTGTGGGTAAGTAATGCAACGATCATAAATATAACCAACCTCGCTGTAGTAAATATCGGTTCTCTTAAAGTCCACAAAACAAAACAAAATAAAACAGCGTCCCTACAAAAGCAAGCCACGAAACACAGACGTCAACAAAACAAAGTTTATTCCTGTCCCATAACGGTATTAGTAAAAATCCCGGGACCGACGGAAAGTGCCGCGATCCTGAAATGTCGTCAGTCGTCGATCACCGCTCGGGGGCATTATTCACGGAAGAGATAAGTCCGAAACGTACCTGGGAGTCGACACCTCTGAATAGATACTGCTTTTGGGAGGGAAGCAAGTTAGAAGCGGCTGCCGAATGCTTTTTGGTAACTTTTTAGTATTTATTTTTATTCTCTTAAAATTCTCACTTATATGAAAAAAAATACAGTTGACCAATTCACGTACTTAATAAGCCTTCAAATTCAAGTCACAAAATCATCTCAGCGACGATCAAAAAATTATAATAATAATAATTTTATACAATAAAAAACGAGAATTAATAATAATAAAAATAACACCTTTATTTCAAGACTACCAAATTAATTGATTGAATTGCCTCACAGGTCATGCTAAGTTAGTTTTTGATGCATTCACGAATTGCCCAAATGTTTGAGTTGGCACATCGGATGCCATACAAAGTATCGATATCAAAGCTGGACAATCAGTAGGAGTATCACAGCAAATGTGGATGATTGCTCACTTTTCTCAGGGATGTTTCATAAAAATATTGCTATCACAGTTTAAATTCTTTGGCTAAAGAATATTGCGGTATTTTGTCTACCTCAACCCTTTCTTCACTCTATACCACTCATGTCACAAATTCCATCTCGCTTCCAGCTCATAACTTATATCATCAATAAGAAATATCTAAGGTTGAATCGAGAAGCGACTGTGAGTGTGAGATTGGAGTATAAATCTGCCTTAGAGCTTCATGCTATGTGTCATGACCGTGTTATAATTACTTTCTGTCTGCCTACTATTCATGTGAAAGGTCTCTGTCTCTTACGAGGATAACAGACTATAAAAATGAGTCTATACGACGGATGATAGTTGTGTTTGTCCTACATACCCTGGACCAATAATTGCAATCAGCTCAGCCTATCACAGTCAATCGTTCTGCCTAGCGTTTTCCCAATTACGTCAGAGTCGGCTTCCAGTCAAGCCGGATGCTACTGAGTACTAGTATTTTACTTTGAGGTAATGCTTATCTGACCACAACAATTTAAAAACTGGTTAAAACGATACCCACTGGCAGGAAGACTGGTGTCAAACTTCTTGGCTGCTGACAACCCGTAACGACTGTCAAAGTTCTACAAATGACAGCCTCCATCTCCGTTCTGGAATGGTTTACATCCGACCTTCATCAATGAAGACTAGAAATAAAAGGAGTCCTGCCAATGTTTCCAGCTATAGTAGGCGCCAGATAAATGTGGAATAAAGTATATTGACCTTTCCCTAATAACTGTT
>NDFZ01002088.1:0-16373 GCA_002192655.3 Mamestra configurata | reverse complement strand
ATTGAATTTTCGGCTTATGCTAACAACGTATATATTCTCAAGTGACTTAAAATAAATCCTAGATGCGATCGCGAAATAGATATGAGAGGAGACAAAGTTTGTCTATATTGAGGAATGGATTCTGGGACGGTTTGTACCTATTTTGTGTAGGATAAGGATTTGTCTTAGCCTAAATTGAAATGTAATGAAAGTAAATTAGGATTTAGAATCCTCCGCTTTATTTTTTAATGTGGCATAATAAAATCCCATCTATTCGAAGAGAAATTTTGCAAAAGTTAGACTATATGAAAACCCTCGTCACTCTTGTAATTAAAACAAATTGATTAATGATTATCTGTTTGTTTCCGTTGTCATGGTTAGTTGTGGAATCTTTAAAATGGGTGTGTGATATAAGGTATAACTATTTTTAATATAACAACGAACAATATTATTTCGTTTGATATTTTTTAANTGGAATCTTTAAAATGGGTGTGTGATATAAGGTATAACTATTTTTAATATAACAACGAACAATATAATTTCGTTTGATATTTTTTTTTTATTAATTATTATAATCATTTATAATTACAACAACTTATGATATAGTTCAATAGCATAAGTTGTTGTAATAATAAATGATTATAATCATTACAAATTCACTACAAATTATGATATAGTTACATCCAAGAGATTTAATTTTATTTTATACATAGAAGCTTTGATTAACATATCATACACTTAAACTAATGATTAAAAGTTATAATGTTCGTAATTGTATAAGATTTCTTTCGCACCGTCAACATGACATGCACGGAATTAGTAAATGCGGCCTTCGTAGTTATGGCTAAGTTGTCGTCTCGAATAAGATATGGCATTTGGAAACGCCACAGATCTAATGATCATTAACTTTATCGAATGTACATTCGGCTTAAATTACGGTCGTGACACCCATCCGTGTCAGGGTGCCCTAAGTTCAGCGGTTTAATCAAATGTCAATTATTATACAAGATGATAATTAGATAAAAGGAAGCTATCCTATATAAGGATATACTAAACGAACTTGAGAGAAAATTTTGTCATAACATATGTTGTTAAATATACTAAACATTATATTAAATGAAAATTATGTAAAGTGTCGTTAGATAGCACTCCTTTAAAATCATCACATGCAAAAGTTCCTCTTCAATTCTATTACGTCCTCCATAATCTTCCCAAACAGAAACTATGAGATTCCGCCAGCATATTGTACACATACATCATGTAGCGAACACTATATTCAACAGGCACATCTCAAATTCAAATCCCTCATCCTCCAAGGCGTCTATTCTCGCGCCATAGTTTATTTGCATCTCAGTATTTCTTAGCTCCTTGAAAAAGCACGCAATGAATAAGTTAGAAGAAGGCCACGGGCGCGGGCGGGGTCACCAACAAAAGCTAGAATAACAGGCAAGGCAGAGGAACCCTTGAGACAAAAGAAAACTCTTCGACTAACGATGTACCGAGTCGCACTTGACACCCGCCGAGCGTTGCTACCATTTCGGGGATTAATTTTTAACATGTAGCTATATTTTTCGTGCGATATTATTTTTGCTGCTAGGGAAGTGTTGTAGGAAAGGCGTTTGAGGAGATTTTGTAGGTTTATTCTGAATTCTCTCATCGGTAAATTTGAGCATTGTTCTACTAATAGTTACTTCACCTGCCATTACAAGTTACTATGATAATACTACGTGCAAATCTTTAGCAGGGTTAGATTTTGTTACTACACGTAAATTATCATCTTCAAAGCTCTCAATGATTATAATTTGACGACACGTTTGGCGCAGTGGTTGAACGATTGGCTGCTGCGTTGCGTGCTGCGGGTTCGATTCCCGCACGGAACAAATATTTGTATGGCCTACAGATAGTTGCTCCGGGTCTGGCTGTTTGTGTATGTGAGTTTGTATGTTGATAAACGTATCCACGATACAGGAGCAACGTTTTTTTTTATAAAAAAAAAAAGAAAATAATTTAATTTATTAGGAATATACCGTCGTTCTATAACACAAGATAGATTTCCAATTCATACGAATCCTGTAGATCAATTGGCACATGACCAATACCTTTCCTTACTTCGTTCTTACATGACAAAACAAAGAAAGCAAATCAGATTTTATTCTTACAATAAAAACCCCTATCACAAGCTGTCCCGCCTACAGGAAGACTAAGTCAGCAATCCTGTCAGATTGAGGCCATCGGCACCATTGAAAACTCGTTGTAAATCTAGTGCCGGACGCTAGCCTCGCCTCGCGCGTCCGCCTGGCAACTGCCCAAACTAATATTTTACGAAAAAGTTTTTCAACTGATACGTTGTTGAGTCACAGAAGTTACTACTAGGTAATAGTATAAAGTGGGGTTGGGACATAAATATGTTTCCGGCGATTGAAAAATTTTTTAGGGTTATAAAAACATCGCCACTTTACGTGTAGGGGGCTCCCCCTACACGTAAAGTGGCGATATGTTTTTTTTTTATCGTGTATAACATGGTGTGGGGTGTCGTTATTAATATTGAGGGTATGCTTCAACCATTTTTCCATCCAAGAATCCGTTTGCGAAATATTAAGCTTTAAAGTGCTAATTTTGATTAAAGTCAAGTGTGTGTCCCTCTGCCAGCTAAACGGTGGTTATTGGAGATGTGAAAAAAATCATGGTAGTAGCATTTATAACGAATTTAAAAGGAAAACTATCATCGCTAAATAGGCTTTACAAGTTAACGACTAATAGTCGAACAACCTATAAAATGTAGTTGGCAATTGTGACGTACAACGACGCCTTACACTGCACATTGCCCGACACGCACATGGCGGGTTTTTTATCGGAATCAGTTTTAGTACAACAAGTATCTATAACATTAACATCTCATACATAAAAAAGCCAGAAATATTTTCGCAGATAGCATCGCAGCATAGTATAATATGCTGTATGCTTGACGCTGTGACCGAATAAATACAGAACAAAGCCACATAAAGTAGACACAAAACGAGCGAACATAAAATTGTTCCAAAATCCCAATTACTTATCGTTTAAATTCCCATTTTGGAATTCGTAGCTATTAGTTATAAGCGCTGAATTCCAAACCAGTCGTGTACAAAGCATTACCATATCGTGCAACACCCGCCCAGTATTTCTAATTAAATTAACCAATTACGTCCAAACCCACGTAGAACGTGAACTACAACAATTTAATACACGAATTCAACGGTAAACAAAAGTAAAACAAATGAACGTTTCTTGAAATTGAAACACAGAAGCCAATTTCATTTGTAACATACACAAAGTTGAAAAGGAACACACTGCAATAACGTTTTACTCAGTATACGTAGAAGAAAAGTGGTAACGCTATCAGGCAAGAAACCGAACGTAGGTATCGTACAATAAGGAGTGCTATAAAAACCTACAACATTAACAACTCGACCGGGAATAAAACCGCGTTACAACAAGACAGAGCTGGCAACACCCATTCACAAACAATGAAAATACGCATACCTACACGCTGTGGAGTTAAGACGTCGATACACGGTTCAGTGTGGAAAGTTAGCAGTTTCTATCTAGTGGTACATAATATTGGTTGTAAACATAAACATGATGCATACAAGTGTTTATTTAAGCTCCTGAGTTTATTTTCCTTCTCGGAATTGGTCAGATATCGACTTCATTTAGCTTTTTTTTTCTCTTTAACCAATATAAAGTAACTGAGTACCATTTAAAAAACAATGTAAGTGCCCTAATATTTTATCCAGAGTAGTTCCAAATGGTAATAATTAAAAATCATCTGTTCCAAAAGTACTTTATTCGATTGAACTCAATTAACAAAGTAGACTCTTCAGTTTCTGCTCACATTACTTAGAGTAATTGTAAACCTTAAGAAAATTTGAATTGCCTTACTCTCAAGATAAGAGGCTACTACTTGATACTTGGCTATTAGCTCTCTGTAACTACATATGGGCTTTTATACTTACAGTCCATTATGATTTATTTCAAGATCGGTTAATGTTTGAGTTATTCTTCTACGAAATGTGCTTCTGCGTTGGAGTATTTTTTTTGTTTTTGTACTTGATAATATTGAAATAACCTTTTTAAATCAGTGAGAGGCAGCCTCGTGACAACTTAAACTACTTCTGACTACGGATGTCTACCATTATTAGTCCCAGGATTAAGTACTATTTTTTTTTCAATATCAGACAACTTTTTAACGTAGGTACATACCGAACCTAGTACTAGCAACTATTGCAATTATTTAGGTAAACAAAATTTTAAATGTAAAAATGATTATTTTATCACAAGCGCAATAGTTTTTAAAACTACAAACCGATTTTTACCCAACGATTTTCTTTAAAAGGTCGCTTTAAGCGATAAGGCCGCCCAATATGTCACCTTATATATTATATTTTCATCATCTATTTTTTCTGCCCTGGTGATTTTTAGCATATTGTAAGTTAGGCTATATTTTGTCTGCCTTTTATAGGCACACAATTCCTTGACCTATTCTTCAATTCTCCATCTATCTTCATTTAACTTATTATTATAATATTTATGTATTTTAAAATACTTAAATTAACTTATAATTATGGTGTATATAATAAAGAGTATTCTATTCTAACAGTCTACCAATGTTTATATATTTTAAGCTACTATTCGTGGTAGAACCGTGTACCCAGGTCCTAACAGTTAGGAAGCAAGGCGCTCATTACTGCAACAATTTGTCACGGGCGCACCGAGCGTTTCCAACTTTACACTGGCGGCGCTTCTTACCCGGCCCAGTTNACATAAAAAAGCCAGAAATATTTTCGCAGATAGCATCGCAGCATAGTATAATATGCTGTATGCTTGACGCTGTGACCGAATAAATACAGAACAAAGCCACATAAAGTAGACACAAAACGAGCGAACATAAAATTGTTCCAAAATCCCAATTACTTATCGTTTAAATTCCCATTTTGGAATTCGTAGCTATTAGTTATAAGCGCTGAATTCCAAACCAGTCGTGTACAAAGCATTACCATATCGTGCAACACCCGCCCAGTATTTCTAATTAAATTAACCAATTACGTCCAAACCCACGTAGAACGTGAACTACAACAATTTAATACACGAATTCAACGGTAAACAAAAGTAAAACAAATGAACGTTTCTTGAAATTGAAACACAGAAGCCAATTTCATTTGTAACATACACAAAGTTGAAAAGGAACACACTGCAATAACGTTTTACTCAGTATACGTAGAAGAAAAGTGGTAACGCTATCAGGCAAGAAACCGAACGTAGGTATCGTACAATAAGGAGTGCTATAAAAACCTACAACATTAACAACTCGACCGGGAATAAAACCGCGTTACAACAAGACAGAGCTGGCAACACCCATTCACAAACAATGAAAATACGCATACCTACACGCTGTGGAGTTAAGACGTCGATACACGGTTCAGTGTGGAAAGTTAGCAGTTTCTATCTAGTGGTACATAATATTGGTTGTAAACATAAACATGATGCATACAAGTGTTTATTTAAGCTCCTGAGTTTATTTTCCTTCTCGGAATTGGTCAGATATCGACTTCATTTAGCTTTTTTTTTCTCTTTAACCAATATAAAGTAACTGAGTACCATTTAAAAAACAATGTAAGTGCCCTAATATTTTATCCAGAGTAGTTCCAAATGGTAATAATTACAAATCATCTGTTCCAAAAGTACTTTATTCGATTGAACTCAATGAACAAAGTAGACTCTTCAGTTTCTGCTCACATTACTTAGAGTAATTGTAAACCTTAAGAAAATTTGAATTGCCTTACTCTCAAGATAAGAGGCTACTACTTGATACTTGGCTATTAGCTCTCTGTAACTACATATGGGCTTTTATACTTACAGTCCATTATGATTTATTTCAAGATCGGTTAATGTTTGAGTTATTCTTCTACGAAATGTGCTTCTGCGTTGGAGTATTTTTTTTGTTTTTGTACTTGATAATATTGAAATAACCTTTTTAAATCAGTGAGAGGCAGCCTCGTGACAACTTAAACTACTTCTGACTACGGATGTCTACCATTATTAGTCCCAGGATTAAGTACTATTTTTTTTTCAATATCAGACAACTTTTTAACGTAGGTACATACCGAACCTAGTACTAGCAACTATTGCAATTATTTAGGTAAACAAAATTTTAAATGTAACAATGATTATTTTATCACAAGCGCAATAGTTTTTAAAACTACAAACCAATTTTTACCCAACGATTTTCTTTAAAAGGTCGCTTTAAGCGATAAGGCCGCGCAATATGTCACCTTATATATTATATTTTCATCATCTATTTTTTCTGCCCTGGTGATTTTTAGCATATTGTAAGTTAGGCTATATTTTGTCTGCCTTTTATAGGCACACAATTCCTTGACCTATTCTTCAATTCTCCATCTATCTTCATTTAACTTATTATTATAATATTTATGTATTTTAAAATACTTAAATTAACTTATAATTATGGTGTATATAATAAAGAGTATTCTATTCTATTAAGTCTACCAATGTTTATATATTTTAAGCTACTATTCGTGGTAGAACCGTGTACCCAGGTCCTAACAGTTAGGAAGCAAGGCGCTCATTACTGCAACAATTTGTCACGGGCGCACCGAGCGTTTCCAACTTGTGATGTGGTCTCAACCAAAGTGCGTACTTGTCTAGTCTAGCCATAGGTAGGTTGGTACACTTGGTACCTACAACTATGGGATTGAGATTTGGATAGTTGAGCGAGTTTTAGTAGGTAGACAACAGGACACAATTATTTGGAGTTCCAAGACAGGTGTATCGTTTCTCCGGGACTCACTGAGCTTCATTTGACTGTCGCGGTACATTTTTGGTGATCACCACTATTGATTCTTACGTCACCACTATGGCTTACAAGAGTTACAGTGGTTGGAAATGGGGCTTGTACAGTGTTTAGATAACTCCAATTAAAATGGTCCCATGCATTATCAAAACTCATAAAGATGTGGTTTCGTTTTACCATATTTGTCACGGTTATTGTTCTATGCCCATTATCGCTTCGTAAGAACTAGAACAATTACCAATGTACCTTATTATTGTTTCAAAATCCATTTTTGAAATTGAGAACTCCAGTAAATGACCAGTGACCGCGATTGCAAAATCAAAATCAAGATACAAGTAGTTTATTCAAATAAGGCTCAGAATCATTAGGTTTTGTACGTCAAATTTACAAAAAGTGTCCCCCAAAACGCCTGCCCGTCACCACTTCCGAGTGTTTTACCATTACTATTGCCATGCTGAAGCGCAATAACTATAACCTGCTTCATAGATTTTCTTATGTCTTCGGCTATGTGAAGGAAGCAAATGCCAGTTAAACAATAGAAAATGAATTTCATTACGAGTCATAAAACTGAATATGTCGTTTGTGAAACGCAAGTCAACATCTGTTGATTTCATTAAACCAGTAAAGTTTACAGCAATACATACCCCCTATTCTCCACAAACAATATTCCAAAACTTATAAAGTCTCGACGCTACAATGCAGAGATTTCGCGGACACAGTCTCCTTCGCAAAAACCCCACAAAAATCATAATTAAATTCCTCAAAAGGGGTAAACCAACAGATGTTAAGTTAAAAAATATGGTAATTGTTAAAATTAAACAAGCAATCTCACTGTGTACTAAACGGGGGCCGACTCGATGGCGTTCCGTGAAAATGGGCTATTGCCTCTAAATGTACCAAGTTTAAACAATGATTAGAATCTGGATTTATAGTAATTTGCAATGTAAATGTTAATGGAATCGGTTTATGAGCTGCTTCGAAAATATGACCTTTATCCACTTTCGGTTATCGTTTTTTATTCGATTGAAGTTATAGATAAGGTTTGGTATCGGGATGTTATCAACAGTGTCGTTATCTGAGGTCGTTTGCTCGGAAAGCTAGGGCTTAGACGTAAGGAATACAATTTCGGAACCTATTTCGGTAATGTGCCAGTACCTTACCACCTATTTTGTATTTCACTTGACTTGGAATATCTAATAGCCACAAAGTTTCATAGAGGTTATCAAACCCTCTTTATCCCATTACTGGAAAATTTTGTAATGTCAATATTAAAAGTTATCAATATTGATATCCTCAGATCCTTTACTGTGACGTCTTAAAGCCATCACGATTCAGGAGTGAGAGAAAGACAGAGCTATATATTTAGAATTAATATCGCTATACCTATTTCACGACGGAATCATAATACCATAAGCACTTATTACGGCGCCTGGTGACTGTTTTACATTAATACTCACTAAACTTACAAAGTAAAAACAATTCCAAGTCCGAAAAAAACTGTAACAAAAGTTAAGATTCCGTACGGGGTAATAGAGCTGGTCCATTGTGTAACCACGACTCACGCCACCTTTCGACGCATTCATCGAATCTGCTCCTCCTATAGATGTAAATTAGGATGAAAATTCAAAAGAGCACTTAGTTTTAAACCGGAATCGGGCCACTTCAAGTATTAATTGCTTTTCGTGGCTCATTGTTAGTCAGATCTGTGGAAGTGAGATGCAAATTACGCTAAACTTTGCAACTGCCCCACTTTTCTAACGGAAATGTGAAAACTTTCATGAAAAACAACGCCTGCGGAATAGAAAAGTCTATTACAGTTTACAAAAAAAGTGTTTGCATTTTTTTCGTTACTTCGGTTTTGGGTTAAGCAAACTAGTGGATATGTTATCTACTGTGTTAGGGTTCCGTAACCAATGGAACCCTATTGCTAAGCCTCCTCTGTCCGTCCGTCCGTCTGTCTGTCAGCGGGCTGTATCTCAAGAACCGTAATAGGTAAATAGTTGACATTTTCACAGTGTCTATTTCTATTGCCGCTATAACAATAAATAATAAAAAATTAACTAAATTAAAAATTAAAAGGGGCTCCCATAGAAGAAAGGTGTTTTTTTCGGTTTGTGATACGGAATCCTTCGTGTGAGAGTCCGACTCGAACTTTCCAGTTTCTATTTAAACAATTTTATTGTATTTTGGCTAAAATATGAATAAATTGTGATTCATAGTAAAATAAGGGTTCACTGAAAAACCTCTCCAATATTTTGGTAAATCATTCAAGCTACTTGCATAACAGTGACTACTAAAGCGTTTGCCAGCGGATTCGATGATAATAATAACCGTCGGAAATTGTCCATAGGAAAAGTATACCTACTTTTCCTATGGACAATTTCCGACAAGTGCAGTACATAGGGTAAAACCATCGGTATCCTATGTACTTTTCCAGGCTATGGTCTGTCCGTTTATTCAAATTTCAAACATATCTGCTCAGCCGTTTAGGCATGCATAATTAACAAACATAAACAAACAAACACACTTTCACATTTACATTTATTAGTATGATATCAATTAGAACATGAAATAATCACTAATGTTCAATATGAACCACAATACACAACTAATCAACGCATATCTACACTGGACAGCAAATAAACCGAGCCACCCGCTACCTAGGCACTCTAATTCGATTTTCTCAAAAACTAAAAAACCTACAATTATCAAAGTTGTACCTACAAAAAGTGCGTTTCATGGTGATTAAAATGAAAGGAAACTCATTGGGTTTAATCAATATTTCAGTGTTTATTAAGGATTTTACAAAGAAGAGTCGTTTTCCAGTCGTGACGATCGTTAGTAATGATGAAGTGAAAAAAAAAATTAAAGCCAAAACAAAGATAAAATTAAAAAAAAAGTTTTTGTTGATCAAAAACTTTTTTTTTTATTTTATCTTTGTTTTTGGCCTTAATTTTTTTTTTCATTCCGTATTCCCTCCCCTTGCTCGGATAACTGCCAGCATCCTTGTATTCATCGACCTTACCAGCCTGACGATAAAATCTTGAGGAATTGTATTCCACTCCTCTTCAATTGCGATTCGCAGCTCTGGAAGCCTTGTTGGAGCAGGTACCCGGGCTCGAACCCGACGTTTCAGCTCATCCCATAAGTGTTCTATCGGATTCAAGTCCGGGCTTCGAGCTGGCCAGTCCATCGTACGAATGCTGACGTCGCGTAGATACTGGGTCACCACATGAGCAACATGAGGCCGTGCATTATCATGCATCAATTGCATATCCTGTCCGATATATCCTGCGTAAGGTACCACATGGTCTGCGAGGATTTCAGTAATGTAGCGATGAGAAGTCAGTCCACGTGTACGGCCCGTCGGTTCGATGAAAACTAACGCTGTATGTGCTGTTAACGAGATGCCGCCCCAGACCATTACAGATCCTCCTCCATAAGCAACAGTTTCCTCGATGCAACACTGAGAATAACGTTCTCCAGGGCGACGATATACTCTCTGACGTCGATCACTTCCATGTAGACTCACCCTGGTCTCATCAGTGAAGAGTACATTACTCCACTGCTCTAATGTCCAATCCCTATGCTCTCGAGCAAATTCAAGTCGTGCTCGACGGTGTGCTACCGTTAATGCTGGGCCTGTTGCAGCTCTTTTTGGGGTCAGGTTCCGTTCAGCAAGTCTCCTTCTGACGGTATCTGAACTTATGACCACTTGGCGTTCGTCACGCAGACTTTGTTGGACTTGAACTGCGTTGAGGTGGCGATTTCGCAGAACAGTAAGGTGGATATAACGATCATCTGCTGCTGATGTAGCCCTAGGTCTGCCCGTACCTGGACGGCGATCGAATGCTCCAGTCTCTAGGTATCGTCTGTAAACTCGTTGCACCGAAGATCTGCTGATTCGAAGCCTTCGAGCGACTTCACGTTGCGCAATGCCTGCTTGAAGTAATGCTACAGCTTGAGCTGCTTCCTGAGGTGTTGTATCCATTATTAATCGAAAAAAGTAGCAAAAACACACGCGTCTGAGCAAACGATGGACAAAAACTAAAGAAATGATAAGAAATATCCGACTATCCTCATTGTAGAGAAAAATAACGCTAATTTCAAACTCTGGTGAAAACAGAGCAAATCGTTAGCATTGTGTTTGTTGCTTGATTACAATGTGAGTTGACGGTACTTTCGAATTAATTTGTAGTCATTTTAATCACCATGAAACGCAGTTTTTCTAGGTATAACTTTGATAGTTGTAAGTTTTATACTTTTTGGGAAAATCGAATCAGAGTTCCTAGGTAGCGGGTGGCTCGGTTTATTTGCTGACCAGTGTATTTATTCAAATTCATTCGCTTTACCTTCTGTCCATGTCATTATTAAACTAAATGCTAGCCATTTTGTATTACATACCAGCTATTATACTGAAGTTGAATCAATTTGTGCCTTCAGTTAAATTCTAAAACATGTTCTGCAATGGGTTATCATAAGTTAATTGTTTTCAGTAAATATTTTAGCCTTTTCCAAAAATTGATAAATTTTAATAAATTCCTATACCAAAACGTAAAACTTGTGTTACAATCCGGATGAAATTTTAAAATGACCATAGAATTTATATTCGTATACTTATAACATTTCCCATTCCATTTTTATTTAAGGCATACCTATATTATTAAAATTATTTAAGCCAAAAACTTAATCTCATAACCATCTTTATATATATAAATAAACTAGTTATTTCCCTTGTTCACGGCATCACGCGTGAACGGCGGATCAATTTCGCTAATTATTGTTTTGTTGTTTATTATTGTCAGGAGAAGATTATTACGAAAAAAAAAATTGAAAAAAAAATTACATCCGTGCAAAGACGGGGTGGGCCACTAGTACTAATATATTAAAGCTAAAGAGTTTGTTTGTTTGAACACGCTAATCTCTGGAACTATCAGTCAGATTTAGAAAATTATTTTTGTGTATGATAGCCACATTCAAGCTATACAGGAGCGGGCAATTCCTACGGGAACGGGTAAAAACGGGATATGCGCGTACGAAGTCGCGGGCAAAAGCTAGTCGCTAAATAATATAAAAAAAGTCGCTGTCTGCCTGTCTGTTTTCTGCTTACTTCTTCGAATACACGCAACGGATTTTGATGTTTCATTATTAGAAAGAGCGATTTACGAGTAAGGTTTGTATATAATGATTTACCCATGTGAAGCCAGGGCAGGTAGCTATGAATATTATAAAATTAGTAATTATAAACTATTTTTGGCGTACATAAAGTATATTCTATCTACCTAAACCTGCAAAAAATAAGCGTTAGTCAAGATCCAGTAGAACCAGAAAAACGTTCCGTGTAACAACTAGAAGTTGACTGTAAGAAAATTACTCCTAGATTTAAGAAAACTCGCGCGGCTAAGCACCCAGTGTTGTGACCATAGATATAATCTCGGTGGCAGCTGCAACTACAACACTCCTTTTAATTACACAAAAACTCTTAAGAAATATAATATTCATGACTGAATAGATAACACAACTACAAGGGCGAACTTTTGTAGCTAACCGCGATCAGCACATTTAAATCGCGATCAAAATCTGTCAATGTCATAATTGTTGTGGTAAATTGACACTGACAGCTCTCTGCACTGACAGCTCATTCAAGAATTTTGGCGGCCTAACAATCATACCTGTAAATTGCATAATAGATTGCATACAAATATCTAACTATTATAAAAAAATCAGATTGTTGCAGGTTCCCATGGCATTCAAGCTACCAGCATGCTTTTTGCAAGTAAGGAGTGTGCATTCAGTTACTTATGTATGGCTGTAGTCATTACAACGTAGGTACTGTAAATTACCATGTATTTTTGAAACATTGTTATTTGTAACTTTTTATTATTGAGGCTGGCATAATCCCTTCGCGAGTAAACCCTCTTTTTCCAAATAAAGTGGATGTAGGTTGTAAATGAACAAAAACTTATTCACCGATTCCACAAACAAACGCCACTCAAACCCAACCCAGCAACTACAGTAAAATAATTTATTCACATCGGCAGCATCATAAAAATTAACCCGAACGAACGGGGAATACGATAATATTTCGAAAAATTAATCTCCAATTAAACTGAGAAAGATATTGGAAATGTAATTTACATTATGGCACGCAAGCAAGGAGTTAATTAGTAAAATGCAACGGGAGCAAACGGGAACTCGATTGGTTTTGTACCATGTCAGCCGTTTTCCATGCGTACACCGGGGGCTAATGAGAACGTAAATATTTCAAAATGGCCGCCGATATTTTATTGATAACTGCGTCGGTTGCATGGTGTACTGTTCGGCATGATGCGGAAGTAATTGGTGGATTTTGGGAATTTGATGGCGTACGAAGTTGACAGGTGATGCTGTCAGTTTTTTGATCTGTTTATTTAAATTGATTATTAAAGGTGTCTATAGAATAAAATTATAGAAAAGCGGATAGTTATTTGTTTCTACAAAAGGTTACCTACATTATTACTAATGTGTCCTATTTTAAATTTGTTAACCCCAACTTTTCTGCCTAGGTACTATGTGCACTGATGTATTAGGACTTCTTTTATTTCAGCTGGTTTTTTTTAGGGTTCCGTACCTCAAAAGGAAAAAACGGAACCCTTATAGGATCACTTTGTTGTCCGTCCGTCTGTCTGTCTGTCAAGACCACTTATCTCGGGAACGCGTGGATGTATCGAGTTGAAATAAAATAATATACTCAAGTCTACAGTCCCTTGAAGCTGTGAAAAAATCAAACTTCTACGTTTTTATCTTAGTGTATACCTATTAGACTATGAGTAGACTATGACATGAGCAGAGACTCCCTCTATAAAGACTGGCTCAGTAGCCCTGAACATACCTAGAAGTGGTAAAAGAGTAGGGAGGCTTGTTAAAATAATAATAAATGGCGTAGATATAACCGTTGAGTCGTTACGTTAATTAGGATTCCTAAAACATAATAAATAACAACGTTTTCTCAGTCCTCTTTACAAAAGCATGATTCGTATCATTAATTTAGAAACGCCTTCACATTCCTTAATAGCAAAATGTATTACTCTGTCGAAACTCGTATATTTTGTTTTTTTCGTCATCATATTTAAATAAGTACTGCTGGGACCACAAAGCTGCCACAATGTTTCAAGAAAACCAATTTCTCTTTAGAGTATGAATGCAATCTGTAGAGCGCCACCACCAATGTCGTCAAGATTTTTGTAAAGTTAGCGATACAATTCCATGAAAGTGTTCACTATTCATGAATATGCAGAGAATATGAGCAGCAGCTTTTGTGTAATTAATGAAAACAACTAGTGCCTACTTTGATTTATTTAAATATTCACCCAATAATTCCTGCAATTATTTTTGAAATTTTAACAAACCCAATCGAAAAAATAACTAAACTTTATGTTCCACAGAAAAGAATCGCAGTTAAATTACCTAGATTACCGTAGACCTTCTACACATACGTAAAGTTTATTATCACCTCGAAACGGTAAAACAAAAAGCCTACAAAAAGTGACATTCTATAAGCCATAGGTAACTATTGTCGAAAAACCCAAAATGTATGGTTTGATACCACGTGATCAATCTAAACATTTAAAAACTGTAGACAGCTGTTCTCACTGCTATAATGTTAGTACTCTATAAAATTATTTGTAATACAATTAGTCCTAATCATTCTCAATCGCAATTAGTTAGGGCTTGGCGCAAATAAACTCCTTTACTTTCTTTCTTTCTAAGACAGGCGCTCTATTGCTGATGATAACTCTAAGTTACCACGCCCGTTATATCGCATTATTAAAATAAATATTTTAAAATAACGAGCAGGGAGATCGGGCTTTAGCAGCTTCTTTTGTGGCCACATCCGTTTGTCGTGGAGGAAATGTTTTTGTTTCATAACAGGGATTAAATATGTCGCCTGATCCGTGTAATTATATTCCTTGAAATCTGTAATTATATTCGCATACAGTGCGTTGGTTGTAATAGTAGCTTGGGCGGGAGTTTCATGTGCTTGGCGACTTCGAAATTGATTTCCACATATTTTTAAATATCTAAATGGTGGATAGTAATAATGGTAATGGTACTTGATCAATGCATGAGAGATTTTATGTTCTCACCTGAGTCCTAGGACAAAAAAGACTAAACCTCAGTAAATGAATCCTTTTCTTCTGATTTGGCTTCAAAAAGAAAAACGCTAAAGCTGTTCAACTTCCAATCAATTATAAATTAAACCAATTCAAATAAATCAAGTAGATCAAAGTGGACATACAAGTACACAATTACTTTCGGCAGACAAAATAAATAGAACAGAGCAAGCTAAGGATCCTGATCAAATTAGAAACAGAAATTATTTTTATTTCAGTGTGAGTACAACATGACATATGCATATAGCTGAGTAGTACCTTTCCACGCCCCCCAGAAACTACGAACAATTCCANAAAGACTAAACCTCAGTAAATGAATCCTTTTCTTCTGATTTGGCTTCAAAAAGAAAAACGCTAAAGCTGTTCAACTTCCAATCAATTATAAATTAAACCAATTCAAATAAATCAAGTAGATCAAAGTGGACATACAAGTACACAATTACTTTCGGCAGACAAAATAAATAGAACAGAGCAAGCTAAGGATCCTGATCAAATTAGAAACAGAAATTATTTTTATTTCAGTGTGAGTACAACATGACATATGCATATAGCTGAGTAGTACCTTTCCACGCCCCCCAGAAACTACGAACAATTCCAAGCACGTCAATTTACGCATCTTTATATCATTTACAATCACATACATAAATAATACAATATAGTAGTAGGTACATTAATAATGCAAGATCACTAAAACGTTTCCGTCTCACTGTTACAACCGACACCCCTCTTGCATTTGACTTGCATTACCATATAAATGTCAGGGATATGATCCCCAAGGGAGTTCGACGTAGGTCATCCTTATTGCTATAAAACCATGGACGATGGATATAATTGACCTTTGTTCTTTTATTTTTATAAATCACTTACAATTGCCCGCGACTTCGTATGCGCATATTTGTTTTTTCCCGTTCCCGTCTGAATTTCGGGAAATCTTCTCTTAGTGCTCACCAAATGTCAAAGAATCAGCATTGCCCTTCAACGTGGCAATGCTGACAGCTCATTGGCCACGTCTCCCATTGACAGTAATGCGAATGAATATTTTGACACATAAGCTAGTTCCCCTTTTTTTGGGCATGTCCATATCTTTACCAAATTTGTTTGTTTGTTATGCTTTCACGCCTAATTCGATCACTATGCGGTCCGTCCATCTGTCTGTCCGTCTGTCAAGACCCTTTTTCTCAGGAACGCTTGAAGGAATTAAGCTAAAATTAATATATGAAATACTCGGTCAGGTCAATCTAAAGATAAGGCCGTTTATGCTCCGTTTATGTCGCATGTTTTGACGCTCGCAAGGGAATCAAAACCTATAGGGTACTTCCCGTTGACCTACCTATAGTTATGAAATTTGGCAAAAAGATAGATCTTACAGTACAAGTACAGGAGAAAGTCTG
>NDFZ01002087.1:0-13703 GCA_002192655.3 Mamestra configurata | reverse complement strand
GTGCGTCTCGGGACGCCCGACAGAAGTGATAACTTAAACTAATCTAAGTTGAACTATTTAATATGGGAAGCGTCTGTCCGAAATACGAATAGCGCTGTGGGTTAGAGTGAGAGAGGAAGAGCCTGCCTACCGCTGCAGTATGTGTGAGAGAAAGGGAAGCTAGACAGACTGGCGCCGTAACGCGTTACGTTACGAAGCGATCAAATCTACGATTGAACTACAATAAATGCCACCAACTGCATCAGAAAGCTTAAAAGTAACATGTTTGGAACTGTTTTACGGTGTCTGCAATCGGATTTATTTGGTACAATGGATTTGGCGTTGCTTTCGACTGTAGAAGGTTATGCGATTTGATGAGTTTCATAATTGTGGTGGCAGTCGAAAATAAAAGGCTTCTAGAAAATGTTGGAAGTCGAGTAGAAGTCCCAACTGTTTAACCCAAAAGGCAACTTTAACACTTCTTTAAACAATTTTGTTTCAGTAAAAAACGAATTTAAGACCCTTCAAAGACTAATAAAAGATTCGTACATTTTCCAGATCCCTGGCAAGACCTGGAAACAGACTACGGCAAGGCCGGCTACAAACGTATAGTCAACCTTAAACAGAAGTACCCTCATCTGAAGGTGACCCTGGCCATCGGGGGCTGGAACGAGGGCTCCCCGCGATACTCCAACATGGCTAGCAAGCCGGAGACCAGGACTGCTTTTATCAAGAGCGTTATGTTGATGCTAAAGTAAGTAAATATTCCATACGATCTTCTGCCGAGCCTTTTCAAACTAGATAACTGATTGCAACTGAGTACCAGTGTTGCGGAATTTATTCGAACAAGTCACCGCGTCCCTGGGGGGCTACTCTCTAAGCCCGAAGCCCGTTGCGGGCGTATTCTAGTCCGTATCACCTAACCACTAAGAATTAATGACAACATCACTTGACAGTGATGTGTTCAAGGTGTGATAACAATGTCATATGGAGTTCTGAAGCCTATTATAGAGTTTCACAGCATGCATTATATAAAACTAGAAAGTAGTGGAAAATGTAGCTTAAATATTGTAGCTAAAAAGAAAAAATAGTGGTTACAATGGTTATAAATATTTTATTTCACTTTTAATATTTTAACATTGTAATAATGCATTTTTAATGAACTGAATGAACTAATCTATTAATTAGTCATTCAAATTATAAATTTCATGACTTCGTATAATAATATAATAATATTGTAATGTACCTAGTTTTGATTTGCATGTATTATTTAATATACTACACCAGCAATAGTAGTATATGTGAAACAATGTTTTAATGTAAGATCTCAATGTACCATATACTGAAAAATAAATTATTATTATTAATTAAAATTAACTTTTCCTCCTTTTCAGGAACTACAACTTTGATGGTCTGGATTTGGACTGGGAGTATCCCACGAAGAGAGACGGGCAGCCTTATGATAGAGAAAACTTCGTTCTTCTTGTGAAGGTATATTTTTTTTACTCCCGTATGGAAAATGAGGATTTGGTCGGCTATGGAGCACTAGAAGTAACTTATTCGCTCTTGATTAAAGACCCCCGATTGTAGCTATGGCTATCCACTCCTTAACTGTACACACTGAGAAATAATTCCAAAATGGTGGTAAGTGCTTATGGGTGGTATCGACGTCCGTCTTGTAGTTCGACCATTGATGGGGCTTTGCTGAATTAAATAGTGCTTGTGACGCACACTCCGAAGTGTAACCGGTACAAAACCGACAGGCTGGCCACTCGGCGTCGATGTTCAAAGCTTTGGAACTTTGTTTGCCTTTTTTTTTGTTAGGGATGGGATTTCATCAAATGACTTCTTCCGCTCTGGGTGGAGCAGAAGGGCGTGTCAGACTCTTACTGACTAAAACCCATCCGTGTTCCTTCTAAAGCCCTTTGCGTTCCAGGGCCGCGGTGACTCTTTCGAACAAATTCCGCAAAGAAACTTGAAGAACTTTGTTTGCCATAGTGTATCGTAATAGAGATAGACTTACTTCCTAGACTATTATGCCAAAATCAAAAACATAAATACAAACCTCATCACTATCAATAGAGACTTTTGACTCACAATCCTTTAACACCATTTATTTCTTCCAGGAATTAAGCGAGGCCTTCGAACCTTACGGATACATTCTCACAGCGGCGCTCGGAGCGGGCAAGACCACCATGGAGACAGCATACGACTTGACCAAGCTCAGCAGATACCTCGACCTGATCCACATGATGTGCTACGACTACCATGGTACCTGGGACGGAGTGTTAGGTGCCAATGCTCCCCTGAAGGGGGTCAATGATAATGATACTCTCAGTGTGGTAAGTTCAAACCTTCTTAACCTTTTGAACGCCGCTGTCACGTGTACATGACAAGCAAGCGCGTGCCCTGTACGCCAAACGTCACAAATATGTGACAAAAAGTACGGCGAATTTGGCTCTGGCGTTCAAAAGGTTAAAGACAAAATCATTGCAGGACATTCACTGCTGCAGCAATTATTTGGGCCTAACAGGATCAATAATAGAGCAACAGCGTCACGGGTCTAAAATATCTATACTAGAAGTCATTATAAACATTAAATTGAGAAAAGCATTTTATGCATGAGAATAGGGATGTTGCCTGGGTTAAAAAATATGATTCTATTTAGTCTGTCAGTAAGATTATCAAAAAATATTTGGTACATATTTTTTTTTATATCAAATCAATAAAAAATACGAAGATAATACGCATCAAAGATAAGGCATACAACCCTAATGTCTTCAAAATTAGAGTAAACAGGCTTCTTCTGGGTAAGATCGCTCCATCGTCGACTTTGTCTCTGTCATCTATGACCTAGACTAGAGTCAAGAGCAAACCCAAATTTAATAAAAAAAATAAAAGGAATGGGGGCTTGTAACGTCACTTTCCAGTAAAAAGTGTACTGGTAAGTGACGTCACACGAGTTTTCAACGCACTGTATCGTCTTAATTTTTTGATTACCCAACAAAAGAAAAAATACGTGTTGGATATTTTTTCGAAATCTCAGATAGATTTCCAAAAAAATATCCGACACGTATTTTTACTAGTTACTTTTTTTTAGTCAAATACCCTATTAATTCCTGCTAGAGTAGTAAGCTCGTAATGAAATCTGAAATCAATGAAGAAACTGGTTAACTGCTTTAAATACGTTTGCCCTGCTTAGGAGATGAGCAAGACTGGAGAACTTTAGAAAAGAAGAATAAAGGTTTGAGGCCGATCTGTTATGTCTCCACGAGACGACTCTTTGACGTCAAATCTTCAGCACTTAGATCTAAATATTGTCAAATAATAATAATAATATCTTGGGACAACTCACAAAAGGTCATCCGTTCCCAAACTAGGCAGAGCCTGTGCTATGACAACCAGACAACTGATAAACATACTTATATATTTCTAAATACATATATATTATATACAAATTACACCCAGACACAGAACAAATGACCATGCTCATCACACAAAGATTTGTCCTGGGTGGGAATCGAACCCACGACCTCCGGTTTACCAGTCAGGGTCACTAACCACTCGACCAACAGGCCAGTAAAGATTCTTTTACTAATCTTTTCCCCCACCCCCAGGAATGGACAGTTGAATACTTGCTCAACCACGGCGTGTCTCCCTACAAGATGGTGCTCGGTCTCCCCATGTACGGGCGCACCTTCATCTTGCTGGACCCCGCCACCAGGGTGCTGGAGTATGGAGCTACCTCAGTCGGGAGCACAGGGTTCAAGGGGCCGTATACTGGGGAAGCTGGCTTTATGGGGTACAATGAGGTAAGAGTGTCTTTTAGGTTTTACATTTAGAGTTAAAATAAGGAACTGCTACCAGGGTGCTAGCGTACGAGGCTACCCCAGCAGAAAGCACTGAGTTCAAGGGGAGCAATACTGGGGGAGCTGGCTTTATGGGGTACAATGAGGTAAGACTGTGTTGGTTCTTATTATTAGAGTAAACGTAAGGAACTGTCAGCAGGGAGCTTGAGTTTCTTACGGAATCTTTTTAATTTCATATTTTATAATCTCACGGAATTCGCTAAGTTGGAGATCCTTAATAAATGTAATGCCAATCATAAAGATATAGTTCTAAATCATAACTATATATCTTAAAAAAATAGTCTCTAACATAATCGCACCGGTCAAGGATGTTTGCTGAAAAACATTCGAGAGATCTCCAAAGTCTTGAACCCTAAAAACCTTCTATCTTAACTGTCACTTTTAGAGATACTTTTCGTGCCAATGTTTGGAAAGACGCTTACTATAAAATAGAAGATGGAACCTCGTTTCGTTTCGTCATCTATTGTACTCATGCGTATAAATCTTTTAAATAAAGGTCACACAAGGAGCGCACACACGTCCCCACCGGCCAGCAGCTGGGCGAGCAATCCTCCCTCCCGTCTGGCGCACGTGCATACGCAGCTTGCCCTTTATTAATACGTCACACCTCTTCCTTTACATACGAATTTAAAAAATCAAGTCATCATCATCTGCCTAGCCTTTTCCCAACTATATTGGGGTCGGCTTCCAGTCAAACCGGATTCAGCTGAATACCATTATTTTACGTGGAGCGGCTGCCTACCAGACCTCCACATCCACAACCCATTAACTGGGTAACCGCCACTCTTCCATTCAAGGGTTCATTAGAAAACCAGCGTCAGACAGTATCAGTCTGTCTGACATATCGCTGAAATGGACCTTTTTAGTGCAGCCGTGAGACACACATTTGGTTCTTAGCATACCTACATTTTATTTTTTTTAATTTTATTTATATGTACCGTGCGTGTTTCATGTAAGCGCTAAATAAATATTATTCTTTCTTTCTTTCTTTCTTTCTTTCTTTCATACTCCTTGGCAAGACTGTAGTCAGATTATCTGGCTTCTGACTATTCGTAACGACTGCCAAAGATCTACAAATTACAGCCGGGACCAACGGCTTAACGTGCTTTCCGAGGCACGGAGGAGTCTCGGTACGTTAAGATGGTTACCCATCCACAGACCAATCTCGGCAAGCGTTGCTTAACCTTGGATATCAACCCGTGCGGCTGTTATTATTTAGCCACGAGCTCCTCCAATCAAGTATAATAACTAATTAATCAATCAATCTTATAGAAACTACTGGTAGATCCAATAACCCTACATTCCCTTCCAGATATGCATGGAGACCACAAACAAGTCGTCTCCCTGGGTGTACCACTGGCACGAGCAGTCCGCCACGCCCTACATCCGAGATGGCGAGAAGGTCATATCCTACGATAACGGACGATCGATTGCCATTAAAGTCAAGTAAGTTTGAATGTCTGAATGTTTTTTTTTATTTCCCGAAATATACTTCACTTCTATCCGGTCTTGTGCTGATGGTGACAGTGAAATGATTCCTCCATTTTTCAATTTTGCCAGTTATACAGCGAGCAGTTTGAAGACAGGTTATTTTGGCTGGTGAAGGTCAAGGGAATCCGCTGAAAGGGAAGAGAATTAGGACCGATTGTTTCTTTTAAGCGTCCATCACTCACATGTCCAAGATACGCGACTTGACTTATCAATGGGCGTGCTTTCAAAGAGATTTTGGCCAGATTTTGAAGCTTTTGCACCATAGCTGTGCGAGGAGCATGCGCGTTGTGAGGATGTTTAGCGACACTCTGACACGGTGTGTAGCTGAACGGTGCGAATATGGACTTATGATATTAATTCCTGGATAATATTCTATCTTCTATATCTGTTTTACAAGAACAGAGACGTAGCAGTGGTAACGGTCCCCACTAACGGTTTCCAGGTTGTGGGTTTGAACACAGAAAAGCGCTTTGAAATAAAATGAAATTGTTTATTGCCAGATTAACATCCAAATAGCACACATAAGAGTAAATAATAAAAAATAAGTTGCAATAACATGACAAATGCAAACTTAGGCGCTTTATTTTGTGTAAACTATTTAATCACCACTTCTTTCAAAGCGTTGAAAGAAAACATCGTGAGGAAACCGACTGAAAACCATAGATTCTAAGACATTTGTGTAATCCAACATATCCACACTGGGCTCACGTGTTAGATTGCACCCCACTCTCTATTACAAAAAGGTGGCCAGTGTCCTAGCAGTGGGAACATTGGAGGCTGACGATGCTTTTGGCTATGGGCTAATTCATTAATTTTCTTGCCTTCATAGATTCGCGATCGACAAAGGCCTAGGCGGTGTGATGGTGTGGTCCATAGACACGGACGACTTCAAAGGCAACTGCAACGAAACCGATGCGTATATTGACTTCGTGGAGAGACACAAGACCATGGTGAACGACCCCGTCGTCATGAAGGCGGTGAAGAACTTGAATATTCCTGATGGTGAGTTTCTAGAGACTAAAATTAATAGTGGAGCTGAACGAGCCGCACGGGTCGATCTTCAAGGTTTATTGCCTGCCGAGACGCTCATTGGCGACGTAAAACTGGTGGATGCCAAGCTTCACGGCTTGGCTCATCGCCGCAAGGTTGCCTGCTTGTCGGTCTTCTACAGATTGTACTTTGGGGAGAGTGTCCAGGAACTCCACGACTTCATCCCACCGGCCCCCTTCTACCATCGGACATCTAGACGCACTACAAGTTACCATCCCTACCTTGTTGCTATTCCACCAATTCGCACTAAATGTTTCCAAACGTCTTTTATAATGCGCACAGCAAAGGAGTGAAACTCTCTGGCTGCGTCTGTGTTTCCGAACGCATACAACCCTAATCTCTTCAAAATTACAGTGAACAGGCTACTTCTGGGTAAGCTCGCTCCATCGTCGACTTTGTCTCTGTCATCTATGACCTAGACTAGAGTCTAGAGCAAACCCATATTATTATTTTTTTAAAGAGACCATTTGTTAACGAGTCTCTACACTTTGGTCCCGGCTATCATTCAAATCCTTGTCATTTGCTTGTGACAAAAATAGAAAGAAATTTCCTTATTTTCCATGAAAAGTCCTGTCCTATCCGGTCAGCGTAATTAGTTTTGCCTGAAGCAGTTTTAGATTGCATGAGTTGCACTTTGTTATTTTAATTAATCTTCCCAGATTTCTGCGAATAACATTGCGTTTCCGTTTTTATTAAATGCTAACTTTTCCTAGAAACGCGGTTATTTCAAAAGTTAAATACTACTTATGGAGCAAGGAATTCGGGATCGGCAAAAGGTTCTCCCCATACATGGGTGTGAAGTATGCATTGGGCACATCTCAGTATACCCTATCGGGCAATATGCATATTCAGTTATTTAGCAGGTTGATGAGCCCATTTGAGGTCGATCGCTCTGCGGGTCGCCCGTAATGCGGTGCCATTCGTGGATTCCTTGTTGCTGTTAATATCATTTACTAGTAAACTTGATATTTGTTCGTTCGTTTAGTTCGCCGCTCTTTAGAGAACTAGGTCACTCTTATAGTTCGTCAACTCTCGTCTCGAACCAGAGAAAGGCAGATCGTTGGCTCGCTTTGCTACTGCTAACCTTCGATAATACCCTCTACTGACCAGAATGTTGAACGCTGAAAAATTAATTTGCCGTGTGGGTAGTGACGCAACATGTCGTGCTCACCATGCCCTCGCTCAGTTTCTCTATTCCATTTAATAAGTCGGTCACATCGAATGAACTAGCGTACTAAACAGTGAACGATTTGGGATTTCCCTAGTTCGCGTGGTTCACCTGTGAGCCCGCTCTAAAAACCTAATTTGTTCTCAAAGTTGTGCGTGTGATGACGTTCTAATATCTTCTTTTTCTTCCACAGTATCCCTCGTAGGCTCAAAAGGCCCAGCCTACGTTCTTCAAGACTCTAAACTGACTCTCCGTCTACCCACACCAAAATATACGAACTACGCACTAATGCAGACTATCAACGATGCTGTGAATCTCGCCATCGAAGAGAAACGTATCCTGGATGAAGTCAAACGCCTTGAAGGGGACAATGAGGTCAAGAAAGATGACGATAATGGTAGTAGCAGTAGTGTTAGGAGCAGCTTGGTTGCTGTGGCTCTTTGTATGTTGGTATTGTTAAAGTTCTGGTAAGTTTTTTGTTCCTATGTGATATTGGCAGGGAGTATTTTGAGGATGGAGTGTTAACTCTTCACAGTCACTTCAAGGTTATTTGGATATTTCTCCTTATCGGTCGTGTTTAGCAAACTAGTTTTTTGAATTTGCATGCGAACAGTTTAGAGTTTATAGTTAATTAGAGTAAGCCGGGGACTCATAACTGTGTTATATCGTGCCGTGGTAATCAAATCTAGTTGTGATTTGCGTAGGATTGAAAGGATTTATTCGGTTTATATATCCCCTACGACATGAAATAACACATTAATGTTCTCGTAGTTTTAGACCTGTCAGCTTGTATTTAAATGCGAACTCAGCTCTTGAACAAATTTGGTAAGATCGTCTGTTTTTGTCTTTGTTTTTGTCTTTTGTTTTTGTCTTTGTGTTAACTTATTAGCTTAATGTGCTGATACAGTAAACCATTCTGTGTTCTTTTTGGCGTGATACTTAAATTCTAAGGAAATATAAACGTGTGTAGATGGCACTCCATTCGTACAATACTCCGTGGCGTGGAAGTGAAATAAATATTATGGTCTCAGATAATGTTTTTGGTAAGTAATAAGTCTTGCTCATTTTAGGAGTTTATAAGGGATTGATAATTAACTTTTTTTTAAATAAAACCCCGTTTTTTTTTTAAATTTTTGATCAAGTCTTAGAACCAGTAATTCAGAATGATACAAGGTGTTACAGAAAAAACGCAAAATTTGAGAAGGGGTTGGAAATTACAAAATAATCAATCAACTGTTCAGTACATTTTGTCGAGTTACGTTCACATAAATGTATGGGGCAGTTGATTTTTATTTTCACGGTCAAAGGTTTCCCTTGTCGGGTTTAACGTTTCTTCTGATAGACCCCTGTATATATGTCGCAGCCAACTGATTTANAAATAATCAATCAACTGTTCAGTACATTTTGTCGAGTTACGTTCACATAAATGTATGGGGCAGTTGATTTTTATTTTCACGGTCAAAGGTTTCCCTTGTCGGGTTTAACGTTTCTTCTGATAGACCCCTGGCAGCTAGCAGCCGTTTAGTTGGCTGCCTAGCTTTTTCATTTAACGGCGCCGTTTAATCCGCGGCGTAAATTATATTCAGCCAACGTGTCTAATGTACCATTTAATGAACGGGTTAGTTGGGTGCTTGGGCCGTTCATAGAATAGGGTAACCGTGTGACGAAAAATATGTGAAATATAGAATTTTGGGAATTTTAAATTAAAACAATAATCAATTTCAACATTCCAACCTCGACGACGGCTCCAACATCAGTCTTCAGGGTTTAAAGGAACCTAACATAAATAAACTATACCATTCGAACCTAACCTATCCGTGTGCCCTAAGCTCCCAGTATCATATGCTTCGCTACTTGACTAGGCAAGTCATTAAACGATATTGAACCAAGTAAAGAAAGAAAGAAAAATGTTTAGTTGGGACTCGCACAAGACAAACAAACCAGTAAAATAAAATTAATAACTAAACAGCATAATAAAATAATTATCTGTGCGAGGCCAAAATGGTCCCTATCTCAACACATTGCACAGCAAGTCATTTGCCGAGCGATTCAATTTTTTTTTCTTTTAAAAACGTCAATTAATTCAACGGCGCCGTTTAATGTAAAAGCTTAGGCAACCAATTAAACGGCTGATTAACCTAGTTGGCTGCGACATATATACTACAGAATAGTCAGTTTAATGTCATCGTAGAACTTCTGAAAAAACAACCAATAATAAAAATCTACATGAAATTTTAGTTTTTTTTTTGAAACGAAGGTTTTCTCTAATTATTTTGAATAATGCCACAGTTTTGATGTACAGACGCCAGAACATCAAGCTACACCAAACTCAAATTTCTTTAACAGATTTTTAACTTTATTGCTGAAGTATTAGGTTCAAGGTTGATTGGCAAAATTTGACAGTTTCGGGTAGCTTGATATGTTGGCGTCTGTACTAAGTAGATCTTCTGATGTAAATATTCTATTAAAATAAGAATTTAACATTTTGATAAGTAAGTGCTTAATTATTTTTATAGATAGGTTTGTACTCTTGTGTGATGTTTTTTTTTTAATAATAATCTTTGACATTATCGAAATCATGTACCTACTCATATAAAGTCGGTTAGCGACGTATTTTATCAAAGATTTTATGTATTTAATACTCATATTTTTATGTGTGTGTTTTTTTACGTTTATAAATAAAATATATTGTGAGAAATATTGTTTTTTTTTTCTTTACCTTTTTAGGGTCAAGGCACACTGACGCAGATTCGAAACGTCAATCTTAAAATAAACATAGCTTTGTTGGCCAATATCTCGACAGCGTTTTTCAGAATATAAAAATGGAAGTTAAAAATTGGAGCAGATTAGCAAGATACAGAATAGCATGGAAACGAATGGAGGAGGCTTTCACCGCTATTGCTAGCGGTCCTTGTACATAATATCCTAAATAACGGCACATATATAAATTAACCTTTTGAACGCCATCGTCAAGTATAAATGACAAGCAAGCGCGTGCCCTGTACGCCAAACGTCACAAATATGTGACAAAACGTACGGCGAATTTTTGGTTTTGCATCGGGGGCACGCCGATGCGTTTATGCTCTGGCGTTCAAAAGGTTAAGAAACATAATATCATTTAAATTACGAGGTAAATTTGTGGCGTTCATCATTAATTACGTTAATCAATAGTGTAAAAGGATAAATAAAGGTATTTTTATTTTATTATTTTATCTTTTGAAATTGAAAACCCTAAAAAGAGTTAATACCGACTCCAAGTTAATGGGAAGAAGTAATAGCGAGATGATGAAATATACTAAAGAAGATGATGTACTATGTATATTTTAAGATTAACACTTCGTCTCTGCGTCAATGTGCCTAGACCCTAAATGTACTGAGTTCATTTTACCCAAGAATAGGCATTATTTCTAGGTAACAATGTGAATCGTCGACTACTAAGATGACAAATAAAACAGCGTACAATTAATTATTAAATAAATAATATATTTATTTTAAATTAATTTACAAATCTTCATACGGAGATCCGCAGCGCACATTGTAGAAGTGATCACATACCTGCAAAGAACAAGAGAAAAGTTAGCTAATTAAATGACTTTTGCCACCCTGACAGAAAAAATAAAAATCTGGACTGCAGCCCTATTATAACGTGCTAATGCCATCCAATTCCGGTGATGTATAAAGGATAGTGCTATTCGCTATGTATAGCTCCATCTCCCTCTTAGAGCAGAATCATGATCGTTTTAAGACTTCATAGTAGGGCCCCTGGGCCGAGCACTGTACTAGTATCTATACAGGGTGAATTTTTGAAGTGTGCGTGAATGGTCAAACCCGAAACCATGAGGAATATCGAAAAATACTGAAAGCAGTCTCGAAACAGATTTTAATAAAAACTAAAACTGCTACATTCGATTTTTGAAAATTGGTATTCTTAGCCATGAATCAATCCGGCTGATTTCGAAAAAAACACATTCTGTATACACCATCCGAAAGTGTCGCTAATAAAGATCAAATTCTGGGAAGTAATGAAACATGGCAAACTAAAGGAAGGCAAAAATTTAAATGCGTATCAAGTAAAATATGTTTACTTCAAATAAAAAAAACCCACTCTATACCGAGGTGCTTAAAGAACGTTTTAAGTTCTAAAATAATTATACACTCATCAGAATAATTGTACGTGTTGTATTTATATTCTATTTGCCTACCAAAATGGATAAATGCTCACCAAATCTTGATTTCCTGAAATACACTGTTACTTCTGTCACTAGGAGAACTTGAATGTAAGAGCGAGCTGAGCGAGTTTGGGACTTAGGGCACCCCGACTCGGACAGGTTTGGTTAAAAGGGTATGGCGGGNTCGGACAGGTTAGGTTAGAAGGGGATGGCGGGGTCTAGTGAGCGAGCGAAGCGAGCAAATCAGACCCCGCTATCCCCTTCGTGGTTGTTTTTTTTTAAACCAGGGTTCCGACTTCGACGTTTGGTGAGCATTTATTCATTCTATTATATATTATTCATCATATATTATTTATATATTATAATTAGAAATTAGAATTAAATTCTGGCAGGTATTTCGAATTGTTTGGTAGTAAAATAGGTACTTTTCTGGTAGGCGTTTAAACACAAGTCCTAAAGGAAAGAGGTAATTTTTTCCACGCACAATATTTCTTTCGGCATACTAGAATAAACACATCCATTATGGGTAGGTACTTGACGTGGTCACATGCGCCTGCACATCTGTAGTATCAGAATTATGAGATAACAAAAATATGGACGTGTTTATGCGTTGGGTAACTAACATTTTTAGTACATTTTCGTTTGCTGATTTTCTTTTCTTGTATGTATGTAATGCGTTTTTTTATTATTTTTTACCATTGTCCTTATTTTGGTGGTCAGAATGATTTCTAAAAGTTTGTCCATCTATTTTAATGGGACCTTATAAAAGTACAGAATGATTGATCCTATTTATATATATCTATCCTATTTGAAGGAACGCATTCAATTGAGTGCGTTCCTTCAAATAGGATGTTCTAGAGCTAATATGCAACGATTTTGACCCCGGTAACTTGAAGTACAAATTGAGTTGTTTTCGAATATCTTCCCAACTTGTGTAGGGTTCTCATTTTGTTTTTCATTGTTTTTTTTTGGTATGCATCGAGCCTGGTTAAAATTAACTTTTTATATTTCTTTCTCTTCTAGCTGAGCATGAGAGATTTCACTTTTGTATTAATATTTGATGCAAGGCGCCAACTCTATAAATTCGTCACTGAGGAATCGTTTACGAAATCAATTAATTCGGCCTATTCTCACTGCTGATCAAGGGCCTCTTCCAAGTGGCGTCTTGTCACCCGTTACGTCTCCAAACTGCCTTTTTTAACGCCGTCTGTCTGTTTGTACGTCTATCTAGTCAGCCAGTTGGTATTCATCTTTAAGTAGAAGAATAGATTCAGTATGAGGAAACCTCAGTTTCTTTTGCTCAGGGTGTTGCTACACCAATAGTTAGATCGTCCTTATACACCGAACTTATGCCAGGTAGAAATTAGGCTCATAACTGAAGAATACAATGGTTACTCACTTGAAACTGTTCGTTGAAGAGCGTGCCATTCGCACAGAGATCAGTGCTCACCAGGTGCTGGCGCCAGCAGAAGTGGAAAGCCTGGATAGACGAGGAAAAAGTATTAGAAAATTGATTGAAACCGCTTTAACAGCTGAGTATGAGCTACCATTGACCTCAATGAATGATCAATCTTTATATTGAACTATTTTATAAGACGATGATTATTATTTCTTGCCCTAAAATAACACATAAAAAAAGTCAGAGGAAACACACTATCATAGCATCCTGCCCGTCCTAACTCGGTGTACAAAGTTGGTGACCTGGCACATTCTGGCCAGAAACATCCTTGTTCCTTGCTAGAATGTGCCAAGTCATCTTTTACCTTTATCTATGCAAGTGGTAGTAGTAACATCTTACCTGGCATCCAGCCTGTACATCAGCATAGTACCCCCTGGGTCTACCTCCACAGCTGAAGGTGGTGCGAGGAGCGGTCACGAGCACCGGGTGCAGAGGAGGGTTGTGTGGCAGGTGCAGCACGTGGTAGTAGTCATGAGGCTGCTGGCTGAATACCATGGCCAGGGCTGGGGAAGAAGAAA
>NDFZ01002085.1:0-16364 GCA_002192655.3 Mamestra configurata | reverse complement strand
ATTTAAAACCGAAAATACAAATTAAATATATAATAAATTAAAAAAAAACAAAGACAAATAAAATATCTTTTGAATTATTGTTGTAATTAGATTACCTATTGACCTAGGGTACTTACTTTCATGAAAACATCTCGTAGATTTTTTGTTTTATTATTTTGCCCCAAATATTTGGTCGTTGATTGCCCCGAGTTTTGACAAGTTCTCAAATTATCAATCCTGAAACAACTCATGTATTTCCAGCAGTCGCATGGTTTATTGTTATTTTGGTCTAATATACCGAAATTATGAAAAATAATGAAGACGGAGATATAGATTCCGTTAAAGTTTGTATTGGTCAACGTTTCAGAAAAAGGATACGCAATTTAATTACTTATCAGCAGGCCGAAGTTCACAGATAAGGACAAGCGAGGTTAAACAACGCTATCAGTCGGACACAAGTATCTATCGGACTGTTTACTGTCGCAAGTGTGTCAACACACCCATTGTAAAGGCATGCACAGACACGCGGCGCGCTGCATACATGCATGGCATTAACCCTGCAGCCTTGTGTAACGTCTGGTTAACACTCTTACGTGTCGAGAATGCATGGGTTAGTTAACAATAAACTCACTAACGTTCGCCATATTGTGTGATAATGTCAACTGCAGCGCGGAGTGAGACCTCGGCTTAATATAAAATATTGCACTGTTTCTTGGGAGGTCTGGGTGCGCTAAATCTGTATCTAAACGTAGTACTTATACATACAAATAACTAAATAAAATTGAGGTATCCTTTGTAAATATCAAAATATTAGCTTTTTACGCTAAATATTATATTGTCTTTTACCTAAATAATATTAAGAGTACAATACTTATTATGACACATACACTTTATATTTTTTGTCTGTTTGTTGCGACTAATGTTCCAAAAAGGCCGACTCAATTTTGACGGGACTTTCACTGGGAGATAGCTGACGTCAAAAGGTACTCCTTTAAAATTAAAGCTACTTCACTTACTGCTTAAGATACTTTTAGTTTAGAAAAACAATTTAAAACCCTTTAAATCGTAAACATACTGTTTTTCGTTTTGGCCAGAAAACTGGAGTTGTCAGGAAAAGTGGATGAATGAGAAGAATCGTGGAAGAATGAGAAGAATTTCTTGAATAACACTCAGGAATATTATCCTTTTAAGGAAGTTAAAAGTTTCTGAAACGCGATATTATTTAATGAAATAAAACTGCCATGTTCAAGGTATCTTAAAAAAAACAAGTAATATGAGATAAAATGCTAAGTACCTATCATAATAATTACTTAATTAATACAATGTAATTTAATTTTTAAAAATTAACATAATACCTATTCTATTATATTAACTCGTATAGATGTAGATATCTACACAACCGACATTGTTTGGTATAATTTAAATATTGTTAAAACTAAACATGTTATAAGTTAATATTATTATGATAATTTCGAAGAAGATAAGCTTATAATAAAAATGCGGAAATCCAAAAATGAATGCATTAACATTTTGTAATTTTCATTAATAGTCCAAGTATAAGAGATATTAGTAGCATTTTATTATCTTAAATTGTCTGTCTATTATGACTCAAACTCATCCGCAGTTTGAATGTTAGAATGATACCTAGTGACAAACAAAGAAATCAAATGTTTTATGGAATGTTTAAATGAACGTAAACGATTCTTTGTAGTACTTAATATTTTTCCAAAGTAATTGCAGGTTAAAGCGCATTTGAACTAGATTTACTAGCAAATTATAGTTTTAGAGAACTTTGATTACTTTGTTGTTAATTGATCTCCATTGAAATTAACATTTGTGGTGTACTATTAACTCCTTAGCGTTCTAGATTCCTGGTACCTACCTAAGTGCAAAAAACAAACGTGTATCCCCTTTAACCAGTAGGCGGACATTAGGCAACAGGCCTTTGTTTTGCACAAAGGTACTAGGAGTNGTTGACTGGTAGAGAATGCCTTGATGCATTAAGTCCGCCCATGTACCACTATTGTACATAAAATTAAATAAATAAATAAATAAATAAATTCTTTGTAGTACTTAATATTTTTCCAAAGTAATTGCAGGTTAAAGCGCATTTGAACTAGATTTACTAGCAAATTATAGTTTTACAGAGAACTTTGATTACTTTGTTGTTAATTGATCTCCCTTGAAATTAACATTTGTGGTGTACTATTAACTCCTTAGCGTTCTAGATTCCTGGTACCGAAGTGCAAAAAAACAAACGTGTATCCCCTTTAACCAGTAGGCGGACATTAGGCAACAGGCCTTTGTTTTGCACAAAGGTACTAGGAGGCTAGAAAGAAAGGAAAGTAATTGTAATTGCAAAACAAAGGCTATTCAACCCGTGATAATGAAATGTGAAATAAATAACAGACAAGAAGAAATAACTCCTAAACAGATAAAAAATGGAACAGAAAAAATAACAAAAATGTTTTGTTTTTTTTTTTGCAGTTTCTGTACCATGGAAAAATCGCATAGGTACCACCCATCAGAGAACAAACTACTTTAAGTTAACCCCTGGCTATTACGCTAAATTGTTCGTTACAATTAACTAAATTACAGAAAAATCGTAGGTAAATACCCACCAAAACAAAAAATAAATATCACAGTTATCACAAATTCACTTCACATTCACAATCCACAACACATTTTCTCAATCCTTATCCAAGCACGACACTATTATCCTGGTGGACACGACACGACTACGCCACTATAAAGACGTGTGTAACAGCGTATTATCAACCAGCGTGTTCCGACATCATCACTAATTCATTTGGTCTTGATTCTCGCTCAAGGATCGCAAGGTAACTGCGCGCGCGCCGGTATCAGACATGTTTTTGTTCAGAATCAGAACCGGCGATTCATGTGTGTTTGACGTCATTTTTGCAGCTAGTGCAGGCTGTGTTGTGTTGCGACTTTTTGCAGTGTTGTGTTAACGGTTCTATTGTTATGTCGATTGATGATTCATTAACGTAATTAATTAGGTATGAAATGAGGCAAAGATGATGATATCGCTTGAAGCAAGCCAATGCGGCAGATAGAGAAATTTCGATAAAGTAGGCAGGCTAAGGGTATTGATGAGAAGATAAAGATGAAGGTGAGGCGTTTATTTAAATTTGATGATCTGTTTGTCACAAACGGATAAATTAAAAATTTCATAAAACTATATGTAAGTACCTACCCGTTTTACACACAATTACAGTTAATTCAATTTTCTTAGTATTTCTTACCGCTTTAAATCTTTAAAAGTAATACGAAACAATGTAATTTCATTTAAATTAAAGTCTCACACAGTTTAAACACTCAGAGCAACCAACTAAATGAAAAATGCAACAGTAACTGAAGTAAACATATGAGTAATATCGATTATATTATGTCTTCAATTACTTTTGATTATTATTGACTTGGTTCAATTAACAATTTAGTGAACATTACTGCTTTTATTGGCAATATACAAAATGGCAAATTATTGACATATTGAGTAAATTTTGAGAAAGTTAAGAGGTTTTTTGTATGTGAACTGGTTGACCGCAAGAATTAGATTTTTGATTGAGCGGTTAATGGAAGAAGTAATTAAACGTGGTTGAGGTTAAAATGCTTCATAACATAACATTATACATACCTATATTCTCTAAAGGGTGCATCGTCCTCATATAATATTAAATTAATTTTTGTATACCAAATTTTGTAAAACCATTATTTGAAAAGTGTATGGAGTTTCTTGTCCGTTCTTCTCCATAAGAATCTACCTTTCCGAATGGACAGTAGAGTCATTTTATTAATGTAATATTATTATTTTACTGAACTGTAAATGATGACGTTCAAAAGTGCCATTTAATGTCCTAATTGAAATAAACGTTTTGACTTTGACTTTGACTTAGGGGTAAACATCTGTGTTTTGTACGAACACCCATATTTCGCCAGTTCTCGGTATAACGTTCAAGACCTACGAACTATTGTCTCGTTACTCAGGCTGCTACTAAGAAATTCATCAAAGAACCCCATCACTCGAACCAGGATCTCACGCTCAGCAGGCGTGTATACAGCTATGAGACCAACGAAGCACTCGAATCGTTAATCTATAAACAAGATAATCTCTCTTGAGCATGGCAATCGTGGAACACGAAGGTATGCGTACACCATGCTCAAGAATTCATAAATAGCTTTGGTTTGGAAAATGCCTGTCGTAACAACCCTTAACAAACGTTTTTTACACAAAAGTATAAAATAACTTTAATTCCGAAATAAAAGTTATTTCATACTTTGTAGTGTTTTTAGAGTTCCACACATCCGTAAGAAACGGAACCCTTAATTAATTACTCGGGTGGCTGTCGGTCTGTCTGTCCGTTTGTCACAGCCAATCTACTGGACCAATTCTGTTGAAATTTGGTACATATATGAACTTATGTGACTTAAAAAAGAAAGCGTTACGAAAATAAATCAATTTATAGTATGGGGTCACTATTGGAGGACAAACTAGAAAATTTAAAAAAAAAGTTTTTCATGTGTCTATGGGTACCGTGTGCCATATAAAAAAAAAGGGCTTATTGTAAGTGTTTTAATTATATTTTATACAATTTTAAAAAAGTGCAGGTGTTGTTCTCTATCTATAGATTACTAGAAAATCTGTCAGAAGTCTATAGTAGTAAATTAAATTATTCGTTCGGAACCCTTTGCTCGCGAGTTCGACTCGTACTTGGACAGTTTTTTTTTTTAAGTCGAAGTCGGTTGTATTTTTTTAGTGGTGATGCCTAAAAACTATATTGTCATTATTCCCATAATGAGTGGTTGTGCAAGTCCAGACCAGCTCAAAGTTCAATATCTACTTTGCTTTGGAATTGTAATAAATCTAAATATATCACTTTACTAGATTTGATTGATATCAAGTTGAGGAGGTCACTGGTTTATTTTTAAAGTTTAAAGTCCAATGCAAATTCAAAATAGCTATAACTAAATCATCAAGATTGATTCATAAACAATTAAGTTATGCCCGAATAAGTAACACACCAGCTGGATAGCACTGACGTGATGTACTTATGTTATGTTATGAACTGGTGTGAACAATAAACAGACAAGCGATTTTAGCAATCCCGGGAGATTTGCTATCAATTATTGAAGAGTTCCGTTACCTATCTCCAAAGTTCTTCGTCAGATTTTCAACAAATTGAAAAAGGACCAGTCCGGAAAATAACCTTCCAAACAAAAATAGAATCGTCAAAATCGGTTGAGAATTGGCGAAAACATCGCTGAACAAACATACAAAAAAACAGACGAATTGAGAACCTCCTCCTTTTTTTGAAGTGGGTTAAAAATCCAAAAGACAACTGCTGCCAATTTAATGTTTTAGACAATTTTATTGTTTGGTTGCTTTTTATGATATTCTGCATTTATTATTTTTACCTTTCCAGTTGAAATAAAGTTGAAATATTGAAAAAAAGCTGCCAGGCTGAAATGGGACTGGGCGGGTCACGCCAGCCGCATACATAGTGACCGCTGGGCAAAAGTCTTCACGCAATGGATGCCAGAGGATGGACGGCGCCGCTGAGGCCGGCCCAGAAAGCGGTGGCGAGATGATTTGGATGCACACCGCGAAGGCTGGTTCGAGATGGTGCAAGAAAAGAATGTCTGGAAGGATATGGGGGAGGCCTTTGCCCAGCAGTGGGACACAATAGGCTATGGAAAAAAACAAATACCTTTCCAGTTACAAACAAGATATCCTACCTTGAATATCCAAACAAATATTATTTTATATTTAATACATGCGAAAGTGAATTTGTTTGTTACAACTTTATGCCTAAATCACTGATGACCGATTTTGATGAATTTTGATACAGGGATAGATGGGACCCTGGAAATGGTTATAGGCAATCTTTGTTTGCGACAATTTATCGCAAACAAAGCGGCAGAAAAAAGCTAATATTGAATAAAATATTATGCGAGAAGGTTATCTATAAAGAATTTTGGCCATCAAATTGATCTTTAATCTAGAACATCAAATCAAAAATTAATTGAAATAACAGGCATATTAACAGACCTCTAAAATTCGATCGCTCAGTTTTGCAATCATTTTATAGCTTCGTCCGGTGTCGAGGCCGGCGCTTGCGCACCTTGACTAGCGACTTGAACCTGATCTCAGGCATGACCTGCTACCTGCTACTTGCCTAGTACTTGTTTATCTTAGGTATTACTTAGTATTTATTTAATAATTAGGTTTGCTAAGTAGCTGTCTGAATTGATGGCAACTTGTCGTGAATACTCTATTTGTAACGCTCGGGCTATATTGCTAGTACATATAAATAAACCCAAAGCCTGCGACTTTGTCCGCGTAGATGTTAGCTTTAAGGAACAAAGACTTTCATTCAAAGTTCCCCCTGGCCCTTCCCACCCTTAAACTTGCAACTTCCAGAATTCCTTATCTACTAAGCGGGCTGTGCGTTCATAGCGCGTCAAAAAAAAATTGCAGCTTAGTAGTCGGGCCACCAATTATTAAAGTTATTTAATTATGTCACTCTCTGGTCCCTCCCTATTTCAAATAAATTTCCAGCATTCTCATCTTCTCTATTAGTATTCATCCAAGTGGTCACTCCTTTCCTAGACCAATCATCTTTCACACAGGCCAATGTTAGACCCAAGTTGGTCAGTAGGAATACTGACCGGGTCTCACCAAATCATATCAACTCCATTGGAAGCTATAGGTACATATGATTTATGGGTAGTGATGGAAATAAGGTTGAACTTACAAAACATTACACGAATGTAACCTGTTTAATCGCGATCAAAATAATTCTAATAAAAAAACTTGTTACACCGGAATCACATAAATGATTTTGAAATGAAATTAAAGTTTAACTATCTTTAGAAAAACTTGATAGAAAGCACCCTGTCTGTGTGTGTCCGTTTTTCTTGTCTTTCATCATCATATTACCAGAAATAAGCCCACTGTTAGATATACACCTCCCCCAGGGGTCGCCACACCGACCCCGTTCTGTGCGTCCCGCATCCAGCGGAGTCCCGCGACCTTCACCAGGTCATCGGTCTGCCTCCAGAGATTTCAAATCTTAAAATGTTTACTGCAATCTATAATGTACACATACATGTGGTAAATATAAAAGAAAAAATAGCAACATTTTAAATAAGTAGGACAGATATTTACAGGAAGAGAATTAAAAGTTTTATCTATTCCTTCGTATCTCTTTGTATTGCGGTGAAGTATCTCGACATCTTTTCTCAGACACTGTAACAATGCTTCAATAAGGAAAAAATAATTCAGGTTTGCTGCAATTTACTTGTCAAGTTTTTTGTACCTGAAGTTTCCGGTAAACGACTGCATTGTAACTACTTACTTTTCTGTTAATGACCAGTGATCTTTTATTTTTTTGTGAGTGGCGTCTCGCATTTCAACCTATAAGGTTGTCGACTGCTTAACCGGGCTTGCCTGTGGTGGCCTTAACATAATAAAAGCCTCCAGCCAGGGCTTATAAAAAACTTACAAACTAAGTGACTACACGCTAAGGGCACCCCCTGTGGGGTACGGGCCTCGGCTTAGGGCGTCGCTGGGGGAAGACAGATAGGGACGGGCTGAATCGAACTAGTGACCAGTGATCGGATAATCGGGCGCTTATAAACCTAAACTTCATCTCGTGAAAGAATTATATGGACATTCCTTTCTGAATAAATAAGTAATCCCGGTTTCCCGGGATTGAACAATTTTGTAAAAACAACAATAACAAACTTAATGAAATAATAGCAGTGTTTATTTTGATTTAGTATCTTTATTTTATTCAAAACAAATGGAAAATCATGAAAACTTTCATTGTAAATTAAAAGTTTCATTAGAATCGGTTCTAACTACATCTTATAAGCGGGCATTTTTAGCAATCTCCGGAATTTCGAACGATTCCTGGATCCGTGATTCCGAAAAGCAGGTCCGTATTATACTTTCGTGAGAATAAAAGTGAAGTTTAGGTATATTAGCGCCCGATTATCCGATCACTGTTTATGACTGAAGTAAATAAATAGGTAGGTACACATTTCAGCTAACAAATGCCTGTCACATTTTTGCTTTGGAGATCTACATATAGGAGAAAGATGACAGCAAAAGGGATTGATGACATGGGTTGATGTAGATAATTAGTAAGCATGCAAGAGTTGACTATTAGCATTTTCATTAGGGTATGCCTGTATTTTCCTCTAGTTTGGATGGCCAATCAAACTAATAAAGCACCTGGTTTTCTACATAAACACATAAAATGTATTGTAGGTATCCTATTAGTACAATATGATACATATATTACTGTGCAAACAGTCAGCGGTTTGCTCAACGATGGGACCATTTATACTTGTCATGTCAGTCATTTGTATCTCTTAACCCTTCCTGGGATAAGTATACCTATAAGTTACGCCTAAAGACCAAAAACGCTCATTGAGCGAAAAAACAGTTCACAACGTGTTTTGGCTTCTTTCAAACGGCCATATCGCGAATCGTAACACGTGTTATGGCAATAATAGGAAACCATGACGCGTTCTGAGCTCTAACGGGTGCAACCACATCTCATAATAAGGATTGTGATTAAGTTTTGAATTTCTCGGCCACTTCAAACCTACTACGACGACGGAGCCCCAGTACGCGGGGATCCTATTAACTGCTTAAGGAACCTAACACGAACGGTACTATGACGTTTTAAAATTATCATGATTCTTGTGTCAGAAAATATTAGTTATAACCTTGTTGGGAGTTACAATGTTGGCACCGTTTGGGGTTGGAACATTAGGCCCATGGGGTCCGAGTGATCATAAATATTTTTCATGAAATTTGTATTGCAAGGCAGTATTATATGTTTTATTTTTTATCGTTTATTTAATTTTCTTTACATATGAATATATCGTTTATTTTTATTATATTACCTCATGATTAATTATTTAAAAAAAGAACGTTTTTTACCATTGATTTATACCTTATTATCTTGCTAATTATTTTGTTTAAATTTTATAATTATAAATAAATTTATTATTGTAAATGTTGTGCACGTCTGTAATTGACATAAACACTAGAATAAGACCTTAAACAATTTAATATGTCCATGCTTGAGTTTGTGTTGTTGATGTGCCATTCATCATCTGCCTAGCCTTTTCCCAATTATATTGGGGTCGCCTTCCAGTCAAACCGGATTCAGCTGAATACCAGTATTTTACGTTGAGCGGCTGCCTACCAGACCTCCACAACCCATTAACTGGGTAACACGGTATTCCTTGGCAAGACTGGTGTCAGATTATCTGCTTCTGACTATCCGTAACGACTGCCAAAGATCTACAAATGACAGCCGGGATCAACGGCTTAACGTGCTTTCCGAGGCACGGAGGAGTCTCGGTATGTTAAGATGGTCACCCATCCACAGACCAACCTCGGCAAGCGTTGCTTAACCTTAAAGATCGACCCATGCGGCTGTTATTATTTAGCCAGGAGCTGTTGATGTGCCATTAATAAATAAATAAATGGATCAGAAATCTGTTAGCTTACTCTTCACACGACCAGAGAGCTGGCGTTTTCTTCTGACATAGAATCAGCATTGTCATTCTTCTGGGTACTTATTATATTGACAGAGATGTTAACGAATTTTTGATGTCCAATGAATTCTTTTCCTGTCCCCTTTTTATACGTGCTTGTACATAATTTATTATGTCTAAAACCTCGACATCTCTCGATTCAAAGTAACCTTAGAATGTATTTATTTCAAGGTATGGTTAGCAAAACATTTGGCTAGATTTTTAGCTTATGTGTGTTGATTTGACTGACCTTGGTCTGTGACTTATATATATCTTAACAAAAAAAAAGTTAACTGCGTTTATGCACTCGCTAATTCAGCTATAGGTTCGCGGTTTTAATCTAAACATATAATAAAAATGTAACGGATCGCTGTCTGTACATGGAAGATATATGAGACAAACCATTATTGGGACCTTTATCAACGCAAATAGCACCCAAAACAATGATTGTTGGATTTTTTGTCTGTTTATCTGTTTGTCTGTGCGTTTGTACACGCTAATCTCAGAAACGGTTTCACTTACTTTATACATTGTGGTAAGCTCACTTAACATTTCGTGTTTGTTTCATGTCAATCGGTTGATAAATAAAAAAGTAATGCCAATTTAAAGAATCACGTCGAACATTTGTTAAACTATCTATATCTATCTATTCTTTCTCTGTTCAGTAGCATTGACTGAAACTTTACTAAATTTCATAAGCTTTAATTAAAAATGTCTGCCCCAAGTAACTTTTCCACACGGAACAAGTGTGCGAGCAAAAGCTAGTTTGATATAAATTTGATATAATGCAACTTTCGATTGACAAATTCATTAGGTGCAGAAAATTCAGCTGGTTTATTCTGTAACCATGTTACCGTGAAAACTTAGGTGGTCGTATCAGCTGGATTGTATAGATTGACAGCAGTAGTGCTATTCAGCAGTGCGATTCTGTAAATATCTCATGTAAACCTAGGTGAAGTGAACATGAAGATAGCTGTCAATCCATACAAACAAAATGGAATGACAGTTCACTTCATGCTCACTGCACGTTTACACGGTGAGATGTTGACAGTATAGACCGGCTGTTGACCTCTCACCGTGAACACTTGGGTGAAGTGAGCTTTTGAAGTGAGTTGTCAATTGAATCCGAAGATATTATTACTATAAATCCAAGCTTTTTTCTCAAATTGGGTTAAAAATGTCTCGAAATTTTAGAAAAATAATCACAAATACTGGCCAAGTGTAAATTGGACTTGCACACGAAGGGTTCCATACCATAAGCCGAGAAAAAACATGTTTCTTGTATGGGAGCCGCCTTTTATTTTTAATTTTATTACATTTATTTATTTGTTGTTATAGTGGCAACATCGATCACGGTTCATGAGATACAGCCTGGTGACAGACAGACCGACAGTGGAGTCTTAGTAATAGGGTCCTGTTATTACCCTTTGGTTACGAAACCCTAAAAAGGCAATTTGATCTTCAAGCAAAGTTCCCCAAAGCACACGCTAAAGAAATTCGAGCAGGGTGTTGACCCTGAGTCTGTCCTCCCGCATAATAAGATTCTGCTAATCGTCACACACAAGCCCGGGGTATCTCCTCTTATATATATTTAGAACCGAGTACTAATTTAAATTTATTTAACTTCACAACAGTAAAAAGGCCGTCCTGCGGTTTAAGTGGTTCCAATAACAACTTCAAATGGGCATAACTTTCCAATACATTTGATTAATTAACTTTGGACCCAGATCAATCGGTATTCCCACCACAAATTTGGTAGAATGTGCGTCAGACTTCAAGCAGTATTAGAGATTAACAATATATGTTGTTCTTTGCCACTTAATAGTATGACTTGACAAGTTGAAACACTAAATTGTACTTAAACACAAATAAGCAAAAGAAACACTTGCCAAGTCGCACTATTGAGAGGCAGAGAACAACTGCAGAAGGCAGGTCGTCCTTTACAGGAACTATGATTCAAGAAATATCTTGGTTTTCAGATACATCTCACTTCTTTTAAAAGCGAAGTTGTCACAGGAACTTGAAAATTCTTTTACATGTCTGTTTTTGGTGTAATATAACTTAACAATACAATTCATTACTTCACTTTGGACCAGACCCAAATCAATTTCATTTCCCACCACAAAGGATGAATGTGCGTCGGTCGTCTAGCAGTAATTAAGCAGAAATCACGTTTTATAGTGTTGTATTTTCGTTCCTTAACTAAAGTTGTTAGGCCCAAGTTTTCCTTATTGTATTAGTCACGTGCGGCCATTTGTGATCATATTTCGAATCGTCATCACGAGTTCCCTTGACCTTTGCAGACCTGCGACAGTTAATTGGAAACAAAACACTTGGGTACCATTCATCGGCGTGTTCTGACATATATATTCTTAATATATATATTATTGTGTACGTGTGTATGTCACTGAACTCCTCCTAAACGGCTGGACCGATGTTGATGAAATTTTTGTGTGTACTCAAGGGGATTTGAGAATGGTTTAGATTCACAATTGGACCCGGTGGGTGACGCTGCAATCGATTTCTATAAATTTTCGTCATACACAAAGCAAACGTTCTGACAGGATAACGTCTGTCGGGACCGCTAGTATTATATAAATAACTTAGTAACATGTTTTTAAGAAACGCAAAGTATGGTGGAGTGACCTGCCCGCGACCCTGGAACGCAAAGGGCATTAGGAGGAACACGAATGGGTTTTAGTCAGTAAGAGTCTGACACTCCCTTCCACCCCGCCCCGAGCGGAAGGATTAATTTGATGATTTCCCATTTTTTTTTAAATAATAAAGAATGGAGTTAAGGTCTTAGGTATAGAGAGCAAGATGCATCTTAATGGTTAGTCCAATTCGCAAGTAGGAATATTGTCACTGTTTAGAAAGAAAAGAAAATGGTCCGCCGACCCAAAGTGGAAGGTAGCGGTTTTTTCTTCATCTACAAAATGTTTAAATCCTCGTTTTGTACATCTAGGGTAAAATTAAGATTGAAATGCTCATTGAAACCATGAGCGATGTCCCAAGCGGTACGTTGTAAATGACTATAAGTCATGGTGATAAAACTAGAGCCATGTTATAGGGAATCAAAAAAATCATGTCAAAATCAAAAGTCATTTATTATAATTAGGCTGAGAGCCTAATTTATAATATAAATGAGTTCTTTTTGGACGTCAAATTGTTCATGAAGACAGTCCCTCAAAACGCCCGCCCGTCACCACTTCATAGTGTTTTAGCTGGGATGAAGAAGTGGCGCAACAAACTACCCAACAACAAATCTGTCTGTTAAGTTTTTAGAACTTGAATAAAAATAAAAATTTATACATGACACAGAAAAGATATGCATGTATGGAAATCATAAAATAAAATAAAATTTACCACTTATTAGCTAGCACACTCCAATATGCCATCAAAAAAACATACTCTCAAGCATTTATAAGTAACCAAACTAAATGAGCCTCCAGGCATAAACGGTGTGACCGCATTCACGAGCAATGGTATAATATAACGATAGAATTCGAACCACAAGTGATAAACTAGGGCCATCAGAGTAAAATCAATAAACATTTAATCGTTAAAACAACAAAATAAGAACGGAGGTGATCCAGAAGGAACCCTTCGACTACGAAGGATTCCCATGAAGGACCATGAGATGCAAAAACAGCTGCTGGTTTCACACGTCTACATGGTCTACACACAGTCTTCTCCAGGCAGGAATCATATTGCTCATTGCCAAACATCCGAACCCTCTCGGCGGCATCCATTCCTGGTAAATAAAAGCGTAATAAAACAAAAAATAAACAAGACCTTTTTATAACAATGCTAAAAATAGTCCTCTACTGCATTAATTGAAACATTTCCATATTGAGCCAGTTTTGCCAGTGCCTTGACTAAATCTGTAACTAGTTAATTTTTTAGCGTGACAAGGCAAGTTTTTGTAGTAGGTATCATTATAGGTACTACTTAGGACCGTAACCGTAGTTACCGGTGATTTTATAATAATAGAATTAGTTGGATGCAAATGTGCTGTGTAAGTTTCATTGGTCAAAGAAACATTAATCAGCAACATATAGGTTATAGAATTGTGTATGGTGGCAATGTCAACAGCCGGTGGCAGCTAGTAGCGCCATCTTGTGAGTAGAACATGGACTACCTACACCTTCTGTAAATTATGTTCTACTGGTAAGGAGAGTATTAAACGAAGAGACAAGTAAAAGAGAAGCCAGCGCGTTTTAATGGCTAGCTTTGAGTGGATGAAACCGTTGGTAAATCATCTATTACATCCCAATTAAACACTTTAAAGTCGACATCATACATGACCCCTTCAAAATTTAAGCCAAAGACATTTATACAATGCAGTACAAAAGACGTTAGATAAATTTTCATAATAATATTGTCAGCGCAATCACACATTTCGCCATAAATTGGCATGCAAATATTATCTTCAACAGATATCTATACAAATTAAAACAATTTTTTAATCATCCCTTGCACTATTAATAAGCCCTGGAATTTCACTCCTATATTAGATCTGTATCGGCTTAGATTTTTCAAAGCATAGTTGGATGATCGAGATTGAGGGAGAAGCCCAAGAAAAGATAGAAGAACATGAAAGAAGAAGGATTTAGAGATAGCGTGACTGTTGACGGGATGGGATGAAAGAAGAAAACGCGTTGCGCCGATCATAATTAATAATTAATTTCTTAACAATAGTTTTAACTGTGTGAAAAACTTAAAATTAACATAGATAAGAATAGCCACTGTAAAAGTAAGTAAGTAGCTCTGGATAAAACATTAGTAAGTAGATCTCGTATCAAAGTTATACTTTACACGACAGTGATGATCGACGTTGATCTTAGACCTCGATTATATTCGGAATCGCAACAGCGAACAATTACAGGTTATGGTCAAAGCAACCGGTTAAAGTATGCATATTGCTCATATTGCATAGGTATGATGCTTATTTTCTTTTACTTTGACCCGTGTACCATTTAATATTTGTACCGTATTTTGTTGACAGAGCTAGTCTGGATGTTTTGTTACAAATAATAACAAATCTAGGTTATTCATCGAGAACATTTAAATTGTTAAGTTACAAACCAGTAAACAATCATCTGCCATGATCTGGCTTGCTGTCGCTCTCACATTCCTACCTATTTGGTTTCGACTCAGCACGATTTGCTTCTTCAATTCCTCCATCTCTAATTGCCGTCATCTGAATAGTCACCTCCTTTCTAGCGATCATCATCTTCCACATATCTATTCCATCCATCTTTGTTTGGTCTTCCTCTTCTAGGTGTTGAGTGTTTGCCTCCTCTCTCTCTCTGCATGTGGCTGTTGGAAATTGGTTAGGCGTTTGATAACGAACTAGGTAAAACGGTACCTACAGGATACCAACACTTGTTTTGTAGGTAAGCATTTTTTACGGATATTGTGATTATGTATCCATCTTGTGCTTTCTGCTTTGCCATAATTGTTATGATTATGTACCTTTAGGTATTTTTAGTTCCATCATACTCGATAGATGGCGTTGTACAAATGACGCTCGTTTCTGAATCGCGCTATGGTTTCGTTACCGCGCGCAGTATATAGTCTCGGGCGACTCATGCGTTGTTAACTCTGGTTTCCCTTCAAAACGCATAAATCTTTCGCCTTTTACTAAAGATTTCCGTGGAGGGGAACACTCAAATGAGTCTATAATATTTTTTGAATACTCTGCTTCGGCAGAGTAAGAATTTAATACAATGTTAATTTATGTTCCTTATGGCGCTAACAATAATAATATTCCCGAGTTCGTTCGTTTTTTTTACGATGTTGTTAGATAAGAGGGAACCTCCGATACTGATGTGATTAAAGTAGTCTGACTAGATTGTAGCAGGGTTAAAAATCAATAAATTGAGTAGGGTTATACTTTTAATCATTCAATTCCATGCTTGTGTAAGCAAATCGTAACCTTGTTAGGTTAGAATTGTGTATCTTCAGAGAAGATTTGAATAATAATAAAGTAATGGTCAGAAACAGTAGAAAAACTGCATTCCTAATAATTTGATTAATGGGCTACAATCTAATATTGTTCTTTGTAAGTGAAATTACAATTAACAAAATAAAATTTAATCAAAGCGCCTTTCAGAAAACGCATTGCAATATGCGACCATACATTTTAAATAGCAATTTTGGTCAGGCGCTCGTACATTTATTTTCATAAAACTCTGTGGTCTCGGCATAAATCTTAATTAGCTTTTACAATATTAAAGCCTAATTACTTTCAGTCTGCTTGTGAAAATTGCCAAAGCTAAAATATTTATATTTCTCATTGCACTATTTTCTGCAAAAGGACTGCTTATTTAGGTTGCTCGTGGGCTGCGCGGCTCTGTGTGGATTATACAGCGATCTAAAATTAGATTATAGTTAGTTCTACCTAAAAAAAAATTTATTTTTATACTCCTTGTATTTTATACTAACTTTTCCTGCGGTTTCGCTGCATGCCGTGGCCAAAAGTACCGTAAAAGCAAGCCTGTGACGCTTGCTGATAATGTAGCTTTCTAACAATGTTTTTTTTTTTGTAGTGCATAGATTGTACATCTTTTTTGAAAAACGCCCAGATACTAATTCCAAAAGGTGCTTATACAAACATATAGGTTTACCTCTTTGTAATACTAATTGAGAATAGGTAAGATAAGCCTAGGTACTGTTTATTAAGTAATTAATTCGGTAGCCTTTTTAACCAAGCTAATAAAAAGGCAGTCGCTTGCAAAATAAGTGAACTAAAAAATAGTGTAAGATAAACTTAGCTAAGCTTCACCCAACAGGCGCTCGTG
>NDFZ01002084.1:0-16343 GCA_002192655.3 Mamestra configurata | reverse complement strand
ATAATAGCTTCAAATTATTCTATTGGTTCTTTACTATCATATTCTTTTACAGGGAGTCCAATCAGCAGGCAAGGTGGTGTACTTCACAGCTCTGTTCCCGTACGTCATGTTGACAGCTCTGCTCATCCGAGGAGTGACGCTAGAGGGAGCTGCTGACGGGGTCCTGTTCTACTTATCACCTGACTGGGAGACTTTATTATCAGCCAGCGTTTGGGGTGATGCGGCTTCACAGGTACTATTTAGGTTTTAAAGGAAAACCTCACTCTTTTCATCTTCGGATACACGATTGTTCACATTCACGTACTTCTACTTAACTACTCCTTTTTCGACTACATACTAAGTAGCATTTTTTTCGACTTTAATATCAACATCTCCAAAAATTCATAATTTTTATTAATACGGTTGCGGTTTCATAATTTATTTGATTATTTTTTAATCTAAATATAAAATATAATTTTATTTATAATTCTGAGAATAATATAGAATGTAGAACTTACAGGCATACATAAACTTATGCCTCTTTCCGGTAAAGGTAAGGTAACAGTATCTACTGAAACTAAGATAACGAATAAACGAAATAAAACGGTTTGAAAACCTTTTAGCAAATCAAAAGGGTTAAGCATCAAAAAAGGTCTCCCATAATAGACTTAGCACCAGTATTTTAAGGAAAAATGTTAACTTGAACTAAGTATAATTCAAAGAGATTTCAAAATAAAATCAATTTGGAGTGCCATTAAATTTTCAAGACTTCGGTAACAAACACCATCGAAAAAATCGATCCATTGGAAACATTTTAGTAGATAAATGCGGCTCCTAATTATTTGGAAAAGGAATGACAATTTATGTTTTTTTTTCCAGACCACAGACATTCAACTTTCTATAATTATAAAGACCGCTTTTAGACCGCTCACGTTGGTGTGATTATTGTTAGGGATATCGTTTATTTATGTAATGAAGTTATTCTGTAAATTTATAATAACCAACAGAAAAAAAGTGAAATCGAAATGCCTGAACAAAAAATTGCAATCAAACCTTCTCTAAATGGTGTACACTTAAAAAAAATTGTTTCTACTTGAATTGTCATTAACGTATTTAAATATTGGTAACGTTAGGATATGTTGTATTGGCCTATCACATCAATAACATGAAGACGGCTACTGTAGCAAGCTGAACATTTTAAGCTTTAATATTAAATTTTATTTAGTTATAGTCTGAAACAATTATTTCAAAAGAAAGTTGCAGGAAAAGCAAAAGGTATTATATAAGCGGACACAATATCTTGTGCTAAAATTTAAACACGTAAATTCAATTCAGCACTTTTGAGACAACAAAGTTGACATAACAAAAGAAAATCACTTGCGTTTATTTTTTATATTTTGTTTCGAAATATCGTAGCTCATGTGATAACCTTAATTAGATGTTTGTTTTGTTATTAATTACGGAACTCTTCTCATGTTTCCATTAGCAACTAGAAACTTCTCACTTCAAAGAATTGATGTTAAAATAGTCCTAGACTATCAAAAAAAATCCTGTAAATTGTGGAACTCTTTGAAGCCTTCAAGCTACGAATATGCTGCATGCTGAACACACAAAATATTACAATTATAGCCATTAAAATGCGCTTGTTTCTTATGATTCCTGCTTTGCTTTTAAATCAGCCACAACAAAACCATCTTCTTCAGATCCAACTAACTCACGTATTTCTTCCACTAGATCTTCTACTCATTCGGTGTGGCTTGCGGGTCCCTCGTGACCTTGGCTTCGTACAACAACTTCAGCAACAACTGCCACTTCGACGCCGTGTTCGTCAGCATCACCAATTTCCTCACGTCCATTTACGCTGGGTTCGCTATATTCTCTGTGCTGGGCTTCCAGGCTCAACTAATGGGCGTTGATATTGATGGTGAGTGCTTTTCTTTTATATTCGTTTTTTTTTTCTCTTTATGCTCTATGTTATCTCTGTAAACTTAGTTTCTATAGTCTATTCATTGTTAGGTGCATATTAAGTGTCTTTTGGAACTAAGTTACCGGTATACCTCGCACGTATTTCTCCCCGTGTGGCAATTTCTTTTCCATCTATATTGATCAAAACCAGAGTCACTCTCTCGCTTATTGTGTAAGTAATGCGAATCAACCTTGTATATCTTGTACTAACACAAGAGAAGATGAATAGGAAAACCCAAGTTTAGAGCTCTTCTTGTGACACTACTGTGGCACAACTTAAATTAAGCTATAATTTACATTATTTCATCGTTTATGCAGCCGTAGCTGGCTTAACTAATTCTTAAATAAAGTGTTGGCGAAAAAATCCAAATTCCTTTTCGACCACTCTCAAATAATCAAAAAATCACTCGCGTCAAAAAATTGCGAAAATAAACCTTTCTGTGCGATTAGCTCAAGTTGATTAAACAGGGCACTGCACCGCCCCCGGGCTGTGAGTACACACCGACTGAGCGCAAACAATACCTACGCAGCACACTGAAACCTTCTTAAATATTTACCTGTACTGCAATGCTATTACATTAATTTACTGTATTGTTATTTGATAAGTCAACAATTGAATAGGTAATATGGAAGCCAAAATCAAAAGTCATTGTAAATTTCCTGTTTTTTTGAAAATAAATAAAAAGTATTTGCCAAGGATTCACGAAGAATTCATTTTTAAACTTTATCTACTCATCACTCTTTATTTTGGGTCGTCGCAACATGTCATCTGCTTCGTTAGGCGTCATCGTAATAGTCACACCTATTCTAGCCATAATATTTTTCAAATAGTCACTTCATCGTTGTTTGTCTTCCTCTTATAGATAGTTAATAGACCAGTAACTATCCTCATCCATACTCAAATTCTTTTAGGAAGATAAGGCGAAAAGTTCTCAGCCTTTTTTTTAAGGATGGGCATCAAATGACTTCTTCCGCTCTAGGTGGAGCGGAAGGGCGTGTCAGGCTCATACTGACTAAAACCCATCCGTGTTCCTTCTAAAACCCTTTGCGTTCCAGGGCCGCTGTGACTCGTCGAACAAATTCCAAAGTTCTCAGCCTGAAAACTGCGGTTTTAAGCTAAAAAAATATTTTATTTTTCAACATAGCCTTTTTAAATAGACGTCAGCCCACAGGATCCAGCGCTTCTTCAACATCAGAATTCTTATAGAGGTATGCGATATAGAGAGCAAACCATCGTTTATAATCAACTAAAGTTGATTTTGGGTACAAAAGTTACTATTTATTTGACTATTCCGAAAAAAACATTCACTATTTTAAAAACCTGCTGTCGCCAGACGGATACGGTTATAAATTTGTACCTATTGCAATACCTGCTGCTGCTGTATTTGTACCTGCTGATAGTATTAACACAATCCATCGTTATCCGCAGTCATTGCACATTGGAAACACTAAAACATACGAACCATTATTGACTACTCTTGTTGCTATTGGTAAAAAAACAGAATACTAAAACTAAAGTAACGATAAAGAAAAGGACATAAACATTTAATTATTTCCTTCTAACAATGATGACAAAGCAGTATGTGCGTAGGAATTAACAATGCGTTTCGACGATGCATTTCAACCAGCCCCTTCTTCACACGGCGTCTATAAAATATTAGTCTTGAGACGGTTAAGTTTACATAGTTGAATTTAGAACGAATCTGACAAATGTCAACTTGACTTAACACCAAGTACTGGAGTTCCCGCGAAAAGCAAAAAATACAGTCTGGTCAAATCGATGAAGAAAGGATGACATGTCTTTGGGGAAATGTGATAAAACTTGAAGAGTAGTTAATATAGTGAGAATAACAGTGTATGATTCATGCTTCAATTACAAGTGCTTTATAGAATGTCGTTTAAGCTATTTTTCATTTGTCGGATTAGTCATTTTGAAATCGTTCATAAAGACGTTAATTTGCTTTAAAATCTTCGCCCGCAAAACCCACGCAATATCGCCTTTTCTGAAAAATACCATAAATACAATAACAGTGTAATTGTACCACACACATAATTCTTGAGGAAAGAAATCTATAAATTATGGTGAAAACTGCATTACAGCAGTGGATGTTAGTATTTCTGAGGAACAAAGTGGGATCACAGACAGACAAAAAGCGTTACATTTCTAGGTATATATTTTGTGTAAGCATAAATGACATTTAAATTATACATGGTGTTTATGTTTGAAATGGGCTGTAAATTTTAATACTTATAGCTGTAAAAAAGTAAGGAAACGTATTGGTTAACTTACACGTGATTTTGATAAATTGATTTCCTAAGAATATTCGTCTAGGGAATTTCCTCGCGTTAGCTCAGAAATCCGAGAATACTTTCTTACGTATAACGTATTTAAAGAAATTGTGTAATGAAAGTTTGTTTCCAGTAGTATCTGGAGAAGATCAGGAAGCTAGGAAGCCCGTTCCATTAAATTATCAGACTACAGGACTTACGGCGATGCGCCACCGGTACATGGTGACATCCCACCTACATGCACAAAACGTTTTAGGTATGCTTTCATTGTGCATTTAGCTAAGGAGTAGGTTTTCCTGCCCGGGTTTGTTTTTCCCGACAACTACAACCAAGAAGTCTCAATAATCTCAATAACGTATCTACCTTTAACCAACTGTCAAATTAGCTACCAACAGTAGGTAGCTGAAACGTCATGCTTGCCTTTCAAACATGACGTTTTTTCTAATTTGATAGTTGGTCAAAGGTAGATACGTTATTGAGACCGGCCGTAAGCCAAGTATAGGTTAATTCTTGGCAAGCGTGGTCCATCGTCGATTTCTATCAGCCTATTAATAATAATAAAAAAGGAAACATAACAGTGTTGGTCATCATATGTCATTTAAACATGTGAGAATACAAAACATTCTTTAAGAATTCGAGGTTTTTTTTAATAAATACTACACTTACAATGAACTAAACTGCCAATTTTTTTCCATAAAATCAGAAAATACACTATACACATCACCTATACTTCTAAATTTGACTAAAAGCATTCGCTTTTTCATGAAAAAATCTCTGAGTACGGAATAGAAAAGTTTTTTTTAAATCAAATTCTAGCTCAGTGTACTTCGGCGGTGTATTGTATCAGGTCCTATCAATCTACGGCGAACTCGATCCTACGTTGATTTCACCGTTACGAATGTAAGCGTTGTTTGTATTCTGTTTCAAGATAATGGATTGATTAAACTGTAAATATTGCATCTCTCCGCACTGTGTTGCTAACGTTTTTGGTTACCCAGCGTGTTTTGTTTTTTTTGTGAGGCTCCAGCGGTATACCTTGCATCGGAAAATTTAAACAAAGGATTCTGACTTCGGATGGAAGCTGCCTTTGAATGATTTACAGTGAAATGGGTTCCATGTCTTGCCGGACAACAACATACATGGCAAAGACTGTTTTTTTGTGAAAAATGTATCTGACTGTGTCTAAATTATTACACGTACACATAATTACGTTGCTTTTATTAACCCTAATAAACACTTGCAAGTAAACATTTTGACTTGATTTGTTTAAAAAAGGCCTTTTGCAAGCTTTTTTATATTTTTCTTACAAGCGTTTAGTAAACTTGCCTTGAGCAAGTTAGTAAATGTGATTGGGTTATATCTTGCAACAGAATTTTATAACAAGTATCCCCAACAGATTTTTAGATTTTTAGATAGGACTGAAATTTTGAAAAAAAAAATAGACGATAATTTACAGTTAGTTAGTGACATTGCTCTAAACCCAATATGTATGGTTTCAAAATATGGCGGATAAACTATATTTCTTAAATACCAAATTAAATCAATGAAATGGTATCAAATGAAAGGGATTGCTGCGAGGAATATGATATGAGTATTTATTGTCTTTTTTTAAATTACAATAATACTGAAGTCCATAAATAATCACTGTGCTATAGGATCATTTAAACATACATAATTCATNACACGATTATAATAACAAATTCTCCATACATAATGACACCGGGTTACAACTAACTCGGAGTTTAAAAATAAACCTGGTTTGTTCCAGGGTTCCTATAGTAAATAAAACAAGCCATGCGACACGACAAAAGCTTTGAGCTGTCATACCGTGTTCGAAAATTTGTTTCTAGTTTCAATAAAACATTCAATCATTACCAATTTCCACCGGAGTCAACCTACTCATAAATCTGTCAAATGTTGTACATATACATAGATGTACAACATTTGACATATATAGATGATCTAGTCAATTTATTTTACTTTCAGTGAGCGTGTGCTGGGCAGAGGTGATGCTACTTGGGACAACTGGGGCGCGATACAGTGGCATCTAGTGGGATGCTTGGCGTTAGCCTGGCTTATCGCTTTCTTCTGTGTTATCAAGGTAAGCTGAATTACTTGGCCCTAAATGCACTGACAGGTGGCTTGATTAGCCCTTTACGAACATTTTACCTGCTAGATGACGCGGTATGCTTTGTTCTAGAAGTTACGAAAGCCGTATGTCACTGTCACCGAGGTTTTTCAATATACGAGTTAAGGTCTATAAAATCCGTCGTTTTATAATCAATAGAATGGGTACATTTTATCCTCCTTATCCGCACTAGTGCAAAATACACTACATTTCGTGCCTTAAAGCAGAGAGCTAGTTTTTGAGTGTGTTGAAAAAGTTTATCGATGCCAGTTGTTGATTGCTCTTCTGTGTTAGTCACTCCCTTTACATTAATAATAGCTTCAAATTATTCTATTGGTTCTTTACTATCATATTCTTTTACAGGGAGTCCAATCAGCAGGCAAGGTGGTGTACTTCACAGCTCTGTTCCCGTACGTCATGTTGACAGCTCTGCTCATCCGAGGAGTGACGCTAGAGGGAGCTGCTGACGGGGTCCTGTTCTACTTATCACCTGACTGGGAGACTTTATTATCAGCCAGCGTTTGGGGTGATGCGGCTTCACAGGTACTATTTAGGTTTTAAAGGAAAACCTCACTCTTTTCATCTTCGGATACACGATTGTTCACATTCACGTACTTCTACTTAACTACTCCTTTTTCGACTACATACTAAGTAGCATTTTTTTCGACTTTAATATCAACATCTCCAAAAATTCATAATTTTTATTAATACGGTTGCGGTTTCATAATTTATTTGATTATTTTTTAATCTAAATATAAAATATAATTTTATTTATAATTCTGAGAATAATATAGAATGTAGAACTTACAGGCATACATAAACTTATGCCTCTTTCCGGTAAAGGTAAGGTAACAGTATCTACTGAAACTAAGATAACGAATAAACGAAATAAAACGGTTTGAAAACCTTTTAGCAAATCAAAAGGGTTAAGCATCAAAAAAGGTCTCCCATAATAGACTTAGCACCAGTATTTTAAGGAAAAATGTTAACTTGAACTAAGTATAATTCAAAGAGATTTCAAAATAAAATCAATTTGGAGTGCCATTAAATTTTCAAGACTTCGGTAACAAACACCATCGAAAAAATCGATCCATTGGAAACATTTTAGTAGATAAATGCGGCTCCTAATTATTTGGAAAAGGAATGACAATTTATGTTTTTTTTCCAGACCACAGACATTCAACTTTCTATAATTATAAAGACCGCTTTTAGACCGCTCACGTTGGTGTGATTATTGTTAGGGATATCGTTTATTTATGTAATGAAGTTATTCTGTAAATTTATAATAACCAACAAAAAAAAAGTGAAATCGAAATGCCTTAACAAAAAATTGCAATAAAACCTTCTCTAAACGGTGTACACGTAAAAAAATTTGTTTCTACTTGAATTGTCATAAACGTATTTAAATATTTGTAACGTTAGGATAATATGTTGTATTGGCCTATCACATCAATAACATGAAGACGGCTACTGTAGCAAGCTGAAAATTTTAAGCTTTCATATTAAATTTTATTAAGTTCCATTCTGAAACAATTATTTCAAAGGAAAGTTATGTTGCAGGAAAAGCAAAAGGTATAAGTGGACACAATATCTTGTGCTAAAATTTAAACACGTAAATTCAATTCAGCACACAGCACAACAAAGTTGACATAACAAAAGAAAATCACCTGCGTTTATTTTTGATATTTTGTTTCGAAATATTGTAGCTCTTGTGATAACCTTAATTAGATGTTTGTTTTGTTAATATTTACGGAACTCTTCTCATGTTTCCATTAGCAACTAGAAACTTCTCACTTCAAAGAATTGATGTTAAAATAGTTCTAGACTATAAAAAAAAATCCTGTAAATTGTGGAACTCTTTGAAGCCTACAAGCTACGAATATGCTGCATGGTGAACACACAAAATATTACAATTGCCATTAAAATGGGCTTGTTTCTTATGATTCCTGCTTTGCTTTTAAATCAGCCACAACAAAACCATCTTCTTCAGATCCATCTAACTCACGTATTTCTTCCACTAGATCTTCTACTCATTCGGTGTGGCTTGCGGGTCCCTCGTGACCTTGGCTTCGTACAACAACTTCAGCAACAACTGCCACTTCGACGCCGTGTTCGTCAGCATCACCAATTTCCTCACGTCCATTTACGCTGGGTTCGCCATATTCTCTGTGCTGGGCTTTCAGGCTCAACTAATGGGCGTTGATATTGATGGTGAGTGTTTTTCTTTTATATTCGTATTTTTTTTACTCTTTATGCTCTATGTTATCTGTGTAAACTTAGTATCTATAGTCTATTCATTGTTAGGTGCATATTAAGTGTCTTTTGGAACTAAGTTACCGGTATACCTCGCACGTATTTCTCCCCGTGTGGCAATTTCTTTTCCATCTATATTGTTCAAAACCAGAGTCACTATCTCGCTTATTGTGTAAGTAATGCGAATCAACCTTGTATATCTTGTACTAATACAAGAGAAGATGAATAGGAAAACCCAAGTTTAGAGCTCTTCTTGTGACACTGCACAACTTAAATTAAGCTATAATTTACATTATTTCATCGTTTATGCAGCCGTAGCTGGCTTAACTAATTTTTAAATAAAGTGTTGGCGAAAAAATCCAAATTCCTTTTCGACCACTCTCAAATAATCAAAAAATCACTCGCGTCAAAAAATTGCGAAAATAAACCTTTCTGTGCGATTAGCTAAAGTTGATTAAACAGGGCACTGCACCGCTCCCGGGCTGTGAGTACACACCGACTGAGCGCAAACAATACGCAGCACACTGAAACCTTCTTAAATATTTACCTGTACTGCAATGCTATTACATTAATTTACTGTATTGTTATTTGATAAGAGTCAACAATTGAATAGGTAATATGGAAGCCAAAAGTCATTGTAAATTTCCTGTTTTTTTGAAAATAAATAAAAAGTATTTGCCAAGGATTCAGGAAGAATTCATTTTTAAACTTTATCTACTCATCACTCTTTATTTTGGGTCGTCGCAACATGTCATCTGCTTCGTTAGGCGTCATCGTAATAGTTACACCTATTCTAGCCATAATATTTTTCAAATAGTCACTTCATCGTTGTTTGTCTTCCTCTTATAGATAGTTACTAGACCAGTAACTATCCTCATCCATACTCAAATTCTTTTAGGAAGATAAGGCGAAAAGTTCTCAGCCTTTTTTTTAAGGATGGACATCAAATGACTTCTTCCGCTCTAGGTGGAGCGGAAGGGCGTGTCAGACTCTTACTGACTTAAAACACATCAGTGTTCCTTCTAAAGTCCTTTGCGTTCCAGAGCCGCTGTGACTCTTCGAACAAATTCCAAAGTTCTCAGACTGAAAACTGCGGTATTAAGCTAAAAAAATATTTTATTTTTCAACATAGCCTTTTTGAATTGACTTCAGCGCAATGGATCCAGCGCTTTTCCAACATCAGTATTCTAATAGAGGTGCATACTTCTATAAGAATACAACAAGGTATAGAGTGTAAAGTCCCGCATACCGTCAACCTTCCGTTTCTAAAATAATCAACTACAGTTTATTCGTTTAGAAACTCTGTAGACCGAATTTGGGTACAAAAGTTACTATTTAACTGGCTATTCAGAAAAAACAGTCACTATTATAAAAAATCTGCTGTCGCCAGACAGATACGGTTATAAATTTGTACCTACTGCAATAAAATTGATAGTATTAACACAATCCATCGTTATCCGCAGTCATTGCACATTGGAAACACTAAAACATACGAACCATTATTGTCTACTCTTGTTGCTATTGGTAAAAAAGCAGAATACTAAAACTAAAGTAACGATAAAGAAAAGGACATAAACATTTAATTATTTCTTTCTAACAATGATGACAAAGCAGTATGTGCGTAAGAATTAACAATGCGTTTCGACGATGCATTTCAACCAGCCCCTTCTTCACACGGCGTCTATAAAGTATTGGTCTTGAGACGGTTAGGTTTACGTAGTTGTATTTAGAACGAATCTGACAAATGTCAATTTGACTTAACATCAAGTTCCCGCGAAAAGAAAAAAATACAGTCTAGTCAAATCGATGAAGAAACTAGGATGACATGTATTTGAGGAAATGTGATAAAACATAGTGAGAATAATAGTGGATGATTCATGCTCAAATTGCAAGTGCTTTATAGAATGTCGTTTAAGCTATTTTCCATTTATCGGATTATTCATTTTGAAATCGTTCATAAAGACGACGTTAATTTGCTTTAAAATCTTCGTCCGCAAAACCCACGAATCCACGCCTTTTACAATAAAAGTTTAACAATATTGTGCTTAATTCTTGTGGGATAAATTCTTTAAATGATGGCGAAACCTGCATTACAGCAGCGGATTTTAGTATCTCTGAAGACAAAAATGGGACCACAGGCAGACAAAAAGCGTTACATTTCTAGGTTAGGCTAGGTAGGATTTTGTGTCCTCACTCCCCTCGCTAACGCGAGGTGGCCCGCAGTGGCGGGCCGGCACCAGCCGGGGATTGCGGAAGTCGCATACGTTCCCGCGATCCCCGGCGTAGGTGGGAGATGGAACACCGGGGTGGTTTTAGTCAGTAAGAGTCTGACAGACCCCTCCACCCGCCCCAGGGTGGAGGATTTCCATGAGGATTTCCCCCCGACATCAAAAAAAAAAAAGGTAGGATTTTGTGTAAGCATTGAAACAATTAAATTATACATGGTTTTTATGTATGAAATGGCTGTGATTTTTTATACGTGTTGCTGTAAATAAGTAAGGAAACGTATTGGTTAACTTACACGTGATTTTGATAAATTGATTTCCTAAGAATATTCGTCTAGGGAATTTCCTCGCGTTAGCTCAGAAATCCGAGAATACTTTCTTACGTATAACGTATTTAAAGAAATTGTGTAATGAAAGTTTGTTTCCAGTAGTATCTGGAGACGGTCAGGAAGCTAGGAAGCCCGTTCCATTAAATTATCAGACTACAGGACTTACGGCGATGCGCCACCGGTACATGGTGAAAACCCACCTACATGCACAAAACGTTTTAGGTATGCTTTCATTGTGCATTTAGCTAAGGAGTAGGTTTTCCTGCCCGGGTTTGTTTTTCCCGACAACTACAACCAAGAAGTCTCAATAATCTCAATAACGTATCTACCTTTAACCAACTGTCAAATTAGCTACCAACAGTAGGTAGCTGAAACGTCATGCTTGCCTTTCAAACATGACGTTTTTTCTAATTTGATAGTTGGTCAAAGGTAGATACGTTATTGAGACCGGCCGTAAGCCAAGTATAGGTTAATTCTTGGCAAGCGTGGTCCATCGACGCTTTCTATCAGCCTATTAATAATAATAAAAAAGGAAACATAACAGTGTTGGTCATCATCTGTCATTTAAACATGTGAGAATACAAAACATTCTTTAAGAATTCGAGGTTTTTTAAAATAAATACTACACTTACAATGAGCTAAACTGCCAATTTTCTTCCATAAAATCAGAAAATACACTACACACATACCTTTACTTGTAAATTTGACTAAAAGCATTCGCTTTTTCATGAAAAAATCTCTGAGTACGGAATAGAAAAGTTTTTTTTAATCAAATTCTAGCTCAGTGTACTTCGGCGGTGTATTGTATCAGGTCCTATCAATCTACGGCAAACTCGATCCTACGTTGATTTCAGCGTTACGAATGTAAGCGTTGTTTGTATTCTGTTTCAAGATAATGGATTGATTAAACTGTAAATATTGCATCTCTCCGCACTGTGTTGCTAACGTTTTTGGTTACCCAGCGTGTTTTGTTTTTTTGTGAGGCTCCAGCGGTATACCTTGTATCGGAGAATTGAAACAAAGGATTCTGACTTCGGATGGAAGCTGCCTTTGAATGATTTACAGTGAAATGGGTTCCATGTCTTGCCGGACAACAACATATATGGTTAAGACTGTTTTTCTGTGAAAAAATGTAACTTGTGTCTTAATTATTACATACACGTAAAATAGTTACGTTGCTTTTATTAACCCTAAATACATTGACATAAAATGACTTTTAGCGTACTTAAAGAAATAATCCCTCATAATTTGTATGTATTTTTTTGCAAATCAACATTTTGATTTGATTTTTTTTTTAAATATCTTTTGCAAGCGTTTTATTTTTATTTTTCTTACAAGCTTTCATTAAACTTGTTTTTAGCAAGTTAGTAGATATAAGTGGGTAAAATCTTGCAACAGAATTTTATAACACTTATCCCCAAAAGATTTTTTCGTTTTGATTTTCAGAAAGAGCTGATCTTTTGAATAAAATTAGACGGCAATGTACAGCTTTTTTTTTTATAGATGAGAAATCATCAAACGACTTCTTCCGCTCTGCCACGCAGAGAAGTGTCAGAAGAAGAGAAGAGCGTGTCAGTCTCTTACTGACTAAAACCCATCCGCGTTCCTTCTAAAGCTCTTTACGTTCCAGGGCCGCGGTAACTCTTTCGAACAAATTCAGCAACACAATTTACACTTTAGTGACATTGCTCTAAACCCAATACGGATGGTTCCAAAAGATGGCGGATAAACTATTTTGTATATACCAAATGAAATCAATGAAATGGTAACAAATGAAAGGGATTGCTGAGAGGAATACGATAAAAGTATTTATTGTCTTTTTTTTAATTACAATAATACTGAAGTCCATAAATAATCACTGTGCTATAGGATCATTTAAACATACATAATTCATCAAAAAGGAGCTCGTGGCTAAATAATAACAGCCGCACGGGTCGATCTTCAAGGTTAAGCAACGCTTGCCGAGGTTGGTCTGTGGATGGGTGACCATCTTAACATACCGAGACTCCTCCGTACCTCGGAAAGCACGTTAAGCCGTTGGTCCCGGCTGTCATTTGTAGATCTTTGGCAGTCGTTACGGATAGTCAGAAGCCAGAAAATCTGACACCAGTCTTACCAATGAGGACCGTGTTACCCAGTTAATGGGTTGTGGAGGTCTGGTAGGCAGCCGCTCCACGTTAAATACTGGTATTCAGCTGAATCCGGTTTGACTGGAAGCCGACCCCAATGTAATTGGGAAAAGGCTAGGCAGATGATGAATTCATCAAAATTTGCTTGAAGTTGTTATTGTAAATCAATCTTAGTTTTTGCATATAGATAAAGCTTTTATTGCTATACATAACACCTTAAAATCAATATACCTGATTCTTATCTAATGATAACACCGTTATTATAATGTTGACAATGCTCTTTGGTGTTATATTAGGCGGTGTTTCGTTTTCATGATAGTTTGGAACTTCTTGGAACTCCACGTGTTGAATACATGTTTATTGACGTGACAACGTCTTATAATTCGATGGAGCCGGCTGCACGCACGAAAAAACATGACGTCATGCGGCGTTACCTCGCTCTGAGGCGTTCCATTTAAGGCTTGAAGTGCAAGCGAGAGCGCGGAACGAGCGACAAAGAGGCACAATCGGCCTCCGCGTTCGGCAGCGTTCGACATCTGTCTCTCTCCTACTTGAGTGAGCGATGCGTCTGCGTGGACAGCTGCTATACAATAATACATTTTTTTTCGACGCTTGAAATGTAGATAGTGCTTGATGAAGCGAATATTAATTCGTGTAAATTCAAAATCTATAGTGGGCAGAAAGTCTTCAGAGCACCATCTGCTAAGAGTCTTCAAAACTTCTTCACTAACGGCCGGTCTCAATAAAGTATCTAATCAATCGTAAAAACCTAATTAGCTACCAACAGTAGCTGAAACGTCATATTTGCCTTTCAAACATGACGTTTCAGCTACTGTTGGTAGCTTATTTGACAGTTGGTTATAAGTAGATTCGTTATTGAAACCGGCAGTAAGTTCTTAAAGTGACTGTACTTTTGCGCTGGTTTCGAGGATTACTCAACGTATCTTTTTAATGCCTATAGTTATTTAAGCATCGTGGTAGTGGTTTTAAGGCCACCAAATAAGGCCATCTTCATTACTTTACCACAAGAATCGCCACATCGACTGGTCATGTGCTTCTTCTTTAACAGTTCATTCACATAGAAACGTTTTTGCCTATCCATTTCATTCATAGAAACGTATCTGTTACGGATTCTGAATACTCTAGTATATAATAAAGTATATAATAATAATAATAATCTACTAATAGTCTTTGATAGTTGACATATATTAGCTGATCTAATATAATATAATAATATAATATCTTGGGACAACTCACACACGGTCATCTGATCCCAAACTAGGCAGAGCCTGTGCTGTGGCAACCAGACAACTGATAAACATACTTATATATTTCTAAATACATACATATTATAGACAAATTACACCCAGGCACAGAACAAATGATCATGCTCATCACACAAAGATTTGTCCTGGGTGGGAATCGAACCCACGACCTCCGGTTTAGTAGTCAGGGTCACTAACCACTCGACCAACAGGCCAGTCATGATATGATATGTATATGTAATATGTATATATATATTTGTAATTATGTATGTAGATATATTTATGTATATTATTTGTACACGGGTTCCTACCCTCAATGCTGATGTCTCTCTATCACTGAAAGGTTTGCTGGGAGGAAACATAACTTTGAGTTAAGCTCGCCTTTGTACATGAACTTTATGGTGACTGTTTTATAATATAAGTTGTTTTATTGTACAATAAAGAGTTATGAATTTGATCTCGTTCATAGTACCACAAAAATATATCATTACCAAAATAAATATGGTCCTGTAAACAGTCTCTGTGTTGATTGCCATTATTTAGGCCATTATAAGTCAAATTACATTCAATTTCATTTACAGATGTAGCAGATTCAGGACCCGGTTTGGCCTTCGTGGCGTACCCTGAAGCGTTACTCCAGATGCCAGTCGCGAGGATGTGGTCCATCCTGTTCTTCTTCATGCTGTTTATCTTGGGGCTGGGCAGTCAGTTCGCTGGTATTGAAGCCATCAACACCGCCATTGTTGACCAGTGGCCGCAACTTAGGAAGCGTTATTGGATGGTTAGTAATGTTTTCTGCTGTTTTACAAGCATGTCATTTGAAGCATTTATACTAATCTAGACTACTATACTAATATTATAAATGCGAAAGTTTTGATATTTGGATGGACGGATGGATGTATGTTTGTTACTTAATCACGTCAGAACAGCTGAACGGATCTTGATGAAATTTGGCGCAGTAGATTATAGTCTGAAAAACACATAACATTATACTTTTTATCCCTCCCCCTTTTATTAGATCGACAGGGTCTTCACTTACTGGCCTGTTGGTCGAGTGGTTAGTGACCCTGACTGCTAAACCGGTGGTCGTGGGTTCGATTCCCACCCAGGACAAATCTTTGTGTGATGAGCATGATCATTTGTTCTGTGTCTGGGTGTAATTTGTCTATAATATGTATGTATTTAGAAATATATAAGTATGTTTATCAGTTGTCTGGTTGCCATAGCACAGGCTCTGCCTAGTTTGGGATCGGATGACCGTGTGTGAGTTGTCCCAACATATTATTATTATTATTATTATTATTAATAAATAGGTAATATTTAAACATAATTATATATGCTTACTATGGCCGTTTCACTGTANAGGTAATATTTAAACATAACCTTATGGCCGTTTCACTGTCTCTTAAGATACAGGTATACCCTAGTTTGAGAGACAGGGTAATATAAATTGTCAACAGATGTACCATGTTCCTAAATCAACATGTTCTACCATGTTACATAACTTACTCAATATCTTGATTGTAATTAATTGTTTTCTCACCATCTGTACCCTTCTAGTTCAATAAACAATTTATTATTATTATTATTTTTATCCCGGGAGTATGTTCCCTTGGGATAATGTTCGACATTCACGCGAGCGAAGCTGCGGGCGTTATAATATATTTCTATCTTTGCGAGTGTCTGGTGAGATTTTAATAATCGTTTTTTTTATTTGAGTGACAAAACATTTACGGTTCTTGATGCTTGAAGAAAACATGCTTATTTTACATTTTTTTTTT
>NDFZ01002083.1:0-16330 GCA_002192655.3 Mamestra configurata | reverse complement strand
TCAAGATTGAGATCATCTGATTTAAATATTATGAAAAGCAAATGTAATACAAATAGAGCATTTTAAAAGATAGTCATTATTATGAGGTGCCTCTGCTCTTGTGATCGCAAGTTCTACAGTTGAACATTACTTCTAAGTAAATCACCTAGTGAATTATCCAAGAGGCCGTGGATGTTGAAATCCGATACTATGAGATACCTATCGCAGAATACTGAGGAATAGCGGAAAATAATCAAAGGAGTCCCGGGCCCGATTTTGATAAAAACTCTAGATGTAGCAATGGAGAACACTAGACAAGAAACTGTCAATTATCTCAGAAAAGCCCTAGTTAACCTACATAAAATAATTAAACAATGAAGCCTAAGTAATGAACTGTTAGCTGAATGCACCCACATAACCACGTACAAATAATTTTATATAAACTGGCAGTTACTTAATTTGAACCTTTATGCACAATTAAACATAGTTCAAAATTCAACATTTTGAAATACCTGCGTAAGCGCAAACTGCAGAGAAAATAAACCAAAAGAATTTACATGCATAATTAATTTAAATTCTCATCTAATTATAATCTGTAGTCACTGCAAATTACTTCTGTATAAAAAATAAATTTGAATATTTGTTTATAATTAATTAGTAGGTACTACTAAGTGTATTGAGGTAGGTACTGTAGTTGCTGGCCAACCGACCTCTTTGAAGTTTTAAACGGTATATTATACAGACAAATACGAATAAGAAGTAAAAATAAGAATTGGTTTTAGACAGACAGCTCTGGATTGAAGGCGTGTTTTATAAGTAACTAGTGGTCCCGGCGAACTTCGTGCCGCCTCAGAATAAATTTTTGCCGTGTTTTGTTTTTGTCATGTATCAGAAATGGCGTTGTGTGCGAGGTCCAACATCAGGACTAAGTGCGGAAACCATACCCCAATAGATAGATAGAATGGCGTCGTGTTCGAAAATGATTTTTGTAAATACTTTTTTCTTTAATTTTTCCAATGTTTTAATAGTTATCAACAAACCAAAGATCTTCAAAATCGGTCCAGCCTTTCTTGAGTTATATGTAAATGGTGTTACTAACCCGACTTTGTTTTATATATATAGATGTAAAAGTAAAATTATCACCGGTTTTATAAAAATGTAATCATAGGATGAGTAAATACTCATGAGCAGATTATAAAAAGAAATTGTGTAAAAGAAATTTAAATAATCCTAACCTACAGCGCAGTGTACGTGGAGTCAGATTAACGAACCGAATTAAAAAAAATATTGCTGCGCTCCAAAACACAAATCACCGACGTCACTCAAAAAGCAGCCATGCTTAAATAGGACTGGGTCAGACACGTCTGCCGCATGTCGAACGAAACATGGGCTAAAAAATCACAATGTGGGTCCCAGAAAATGTCCGGCGGCATCGCGGCAGAGGCGAAGATGGCGGAACGAGCTTGATGTGTATCGACAGGATTAGTCCACAGTAGCCCATNTAGGACTGGGTTAGACACGTCTGCCGCATGTCGAACGAATCATGGGCTAAAAAAATGTGGGTCCCAGAAAATGTCCGGCGGCATCGCGGCAGAGGCGAAGATGGCGGAACGAGCTTGATGCCTATCGACAGGATTAGTCCACAGTAGCTCACGGCCGGGAAGAATGGAAGGAAGAAAGGGAGGCCTTTGCCTGTAGTGGGAAGGAATAGCCTAAAATAAGAAAATAACATAGCCTACATGCCGAAGCACTCGTGTCTTTCCGAGATCGAATATCTCGAAAAGACACGAGTGCTTCTAAGTACCTACCTATACGGTTCTACTTTTCAAAATTAATTGGACAGCCTAAGATGACAATAATGGTAAAAATTATTTGCGTCATTTTAAAATGTAAATGACACACCGTCTATTTTTTAATTATAATAACTGAAAGGATTTAATAGCACTTTCACTTTTATAACTTTTTTATTATCCTTTACGGCCCGTTAAATATATATCTAGCAGACGGCATTGTTGGTAGACAAACATTTTAACATTCCGCAAATTATCGCAAAGTTATTTACAGTTTTATATTTTTTTATCATATGCAAATTTGTCGAATTCCATGATTATGAATTTGAAGTTGTAAATTTAAGTGGATTTACTCCAGGGTAACTTTTAATAAATTGGCAATTTTTTTAGAGATGAACTATCAACCCCGCAATTGCAAAAATCAAAATGGAAAGATGGCCAAAAGGCCACCCCTTTAAATATTTTTTTTTGCACACCATGGTTTGTAACAAATAATATATACGTACAAGCTACGTAGCTAATATACTGACCTGTAGTGAGATTCTAGAAACCTCTCACCGTGTAAGCTTAGGTGAAGTCAACATGAAGTTAGCTGTAAATCCATACAAACAAGATGAAATGACAGCTCACTTCATGCTCACTCCACCTAAGTTTTCATACACGGTGAGATGTTGACAGAATAGACTACACTGACAACTGCCTATTTCTATTTTGACGTCTGAAATGTGTTAGGCGGGGTTAAGGTTCAACTGACACCCTCTCATTCAACATTCAAAGTCAATTAATTTATTTCAACTAGCCTATTAAAAGGCACTTTTGAACATTAAAGATACATGCCATCTACGAATAATAAAAGATTCGTAGCATGTGAATGGGTGTGATGTGGTGGACATCACACCCATTTCGAGAATTTAGGATTTGATGAATTAGATTATGTTGGGACACAGGTTTCCTTTCTGTAAACAGAAGAGGGCCGTAATCCACGTGGGCCCAGTACGGATTGATGAGTGACACATGTCTTGCATCTTATGTACAGACAACAAAGCTATTTGGTATACAGGCAAAAATATTCTTTTTCCACTGCCGCTGCCAATATTTATTTAAGCTCTTTAAGCTTATGACATACTTACGATTGTGGTGTACAATAATTGTCTACTCAGCACACTCATAACATTGTTTTTAAAAAGTAGTTGAAAGTTAGCTGCCTGCATACGAAATAGCTTTGTTAACTGTACCTACCGGTATGATAAGTACCAAATAACAAATCATAGACACATTTGCATTTTTAAATTCACAGAAATGTGCACAAACCAAATTACCATAGTTCGTGTAAAAACGAAAGTTTGTAAAACACAGCGTGCGTTAAACATTGTATAAATAAGTATACCTATTAATTTTAGCATAATGTTATGCATCTGCAGGTCGTGGAATATTGTGTAATATGTCCTGTTATATCATTATGTAAGTGAGTACTTAGATTTTTGGTTTTCTTCTTCGTGTTTATGGTACATCTTAATTTTATTGACCATATGGGTCTGGTTGTGAACTGCACTGGCTTATTTAAGCTATGGCTAAAACTCCCAATTGGCTGCATACCTAGTTAGACCGCTACAAACAAAACTTGGCAAAATAGGATTTCCTAGATCTGTCCGACATGAAGTTTAAGTGCGGTGATCCTGTCTAAAGTATGACCCACTTGTTGGAGTGCTCCAACTGCACAAACACCTGAACAATTGAGGGGCTAGTTAACGCCATTGATGCTTCCATAAACGTGGCCTCTTACGGGGTCCAAACTATGTAAGGTATACCAACGACTCAAAAAGAAGACGATTTCGCCAGTTCCCTGTTAGAGACCATATAGAAGATAAAATAATTATAGGCGGATCAATAAGTTCATCATCGTCATCATCATCATTATCTGAGCCGAGAGACGTCCACTCCTGGATAAAGGGCTAAGTGCTTTGTCCAGAAGTTTTTTTTTTTTTAATTTTGCCTTACACTAGGAAGTGGACGTCTTTCGGCAGTAATAATTATTTTCAGCAAGTGGTTGTCCGTCTCCACATGTATCGGCCTGCGTACTTTGAAGCTTTGAAATTTAAGCTGCTTTGTAGTTCGTTTGTATCTCTACTCAGTAAAACAAGAAAGTCACTGTATACCTCCTTAGTCTGTTTGTTCGCTTAATTCTTCTTTACCACGTTTCACTAATAAAATGAGCGATAAACAAAGAAGGTTTGTATTTATTTAGTTCGTGTTTTAAAATATTTTGTAAAAAAAGTAAACTATGACGGTGTTATTAATTGCGGGTCCCTAGTTATTATTAACTTCCACAAAACGTTAACTAACTTTGATCTAAACACAAATTACAAAAATCTTATTCCAAAACGTTAACAAGGTAAAAAAGTTTATCTTTCGCGCACATAACCTCATTTACACAGTCTCATCTCGACGCTTTATGTAACAAGTTCAGTTACGTTAATATTCGCAAACTCATTGACATTATGATATTGCAAGGAGTTTGTCATTCAGTTATTTCAAGGGATATTTTATTTTATTATTATTGATAGACTCGGTTTGACCATAATCACACTTGATGGAAAGCGATGATGTGGGCGACGATGACACACGCTTGCCTAGAAGTAACCTATTTAATATTAACTTGAATACCAGATTGTAGATATCAGGAAATACAGATTCGGCAACGAATTTCATTTTTGGTGGCAGGTTGGCGACTGCTTAATCGGGCTTGCTCGTGGTGGCCTTAATATAAATATTAAAGCCTCCAGGCAGGGCTTATTAAAACTTACAAACAAAGCGACTACACGCTAAGGGAACTCCCTGTGGGGTACTGGCCTCGGCTTAGGGCGTCGCTGGGGGGAGAACTAGATTTCACTCCTTAGCTGTACGCACAATAATAGTATTCCCAAAACGTTTCGTGCGTATGGTTGAGGTGTCCACCATGTACCGATCGGAGACGGGGCCCGTTAGGGCCAGAGCCTGCTAGGGTTGCGGAATTTGTTCGAAAGAGTCACCGCGGCCCTGGAACGCAAAGGGCTTTAGAAGGAACACGAATGGATTTTATTCAGTAGGAGTCTGGGACACGCCCGTCCACTCCACCCGGAGCGAAAGAAGTCATTTGATGATTTCCCATCCGTAAAAAAAAATACCATGTACCAGTCGGGATCGCAAATGACTACACCTGTTGATGTTATTTTGAAGAAGACAGATTGATCGTTTTCAATTCACGGTTTCTGAAACCTTCAAAATCTACGATAAATCTCTATGACCAAATATTTCTCTGACAGTTTAGGCTTGAATTCACCCTAAGCCGATATAGTTAGTCAACTTGCAACTTGAATACTTACTTCTTTTGACTCAAAGTAGTAAATTATCACTTTATACGACCTAGTAGACTAGGAACCCATTCTACAAATTAGAGGTGATTTTGACAGATTGTGATTAAGCTGTGAACGTGGCTTGAAATGTATAAAAATTGGCCCTCAGGAATATAACCCTATCTTTATATTATAAATGTGAAAGTGAGTTTGTTCATTTGTGTATAACGCTTTAACACCAAAATTTTGGCGCAGCGATCATTGTACCCTAGAGACGGTTATCGGTTACTTTGACGCCAGGAAATCTGCAGGCAAAAGTTAGTATAATATAATATGACTACTATGACAATTAAATATTATTAATAAATAATATATTAATAAATAATAATAATGATTATTAATTAATTATTATTTTCTTCAGAGTTAAGGCCTCTTCAAAAAACACAAAGCTTCAGAGTCCAAAAAAATCAACACAAAAATTTTATTTATAACTTAACAGTGGATTAAATCGATTAGTCTTTTAGAATCCGGGTGTCACAGGTCAATCTATCTGCTAAGATGCCATGAGCACGTTTCGCATAGTTACAGCATCATAATTTATTTATTTCCTCAGTGATTTCCATAAAATATTAATTTAAAAAGAATGGCTATTTGTGGGATACGTTCGACAGCCCTCGAAAAGTAACAAAGCGGAAAGGTAAGTAATTTATGGAAAGTGACGAAAGTGTTGAAAGATGAATATTCCTTAGGAATATGCATACGCGTGAATGTGTGATAAATAAAAACACTCTTCTAGTAGACAACCGCGACGGTTGGAATGTAAGAACATTGAATTATAGACAATTTCATTGAAATATAGGTATATGTCACCGGAAAATTGCGGAATCCGTAAGATTGTAATAAATCTTTATTAAATTATAATTTCTCGATATATTATGAAAAAATTGTTTTGTATACAATAAATCCCATCAAAATTCAATAGTTTCTAATATATCCGTGTCTTATTTAGAAAAAAACAGTTTACAATTTCACGCGATATATATATTTATAAGATACAAGATGAACCGATGAGCTTCGGAAGTACCTAAAACGATTTTAGTCTAACACGTTTTTTTCCTAAACTACCCCAGTCGAACAAAACGGAAAAACATTCTTATTGGTCGAGTCATTTTCCAGTTTTTGACAGACTACGGCACTTGAATTGGAGAGCTTTTATAAAAAAACCGGCCGAGTGCGAGTCGGACTCGCGTGCAAAGGGTTCCGAACGAATCTCATTTTTGTAACATGTTACTTTAAAACCATACCTTCGTGTAATCTATACGTAAAGATTGGTATTTTTTTCAAATGTCAGAATGGTCATTTTCCATCTAATTTCAAAGATTCATAGGTATGTGTATCAAATTTCAACAGAATCGGTTGTGTAGATTCGGAGAGAATTGGCTGTGACAGAGGGACAGACAGCAACACACACGAGTGTCCTATAAGGCAACGCAATAGCCCAACGGTAAAGTAGCATACCAACTGGCGAGCAAGAGGTTAACCTTTTGCGTGTCTACCACAGATTTTTATCGTCCAATCCTGACCAAGCCCTTAAGTGTAACTGTCCGACTTAAGACATTTGGAGCATTTTTTCTTATGTCGAACTGTGTAACTTAAGACACGCAAAAGGTGTGAGTTTAATATTATTGTAATCTTAACCCCCGCAGAAGGATAGCACAAAGGTCAATTTTCGAATGAAAATTCCATGCATGAATAGTAGAGTTTATTATGCCAATTTTTAAAGTGATATTTCTCTGGTATTTCTCCATGAAAGATGGTAAATAGCTGGAACCAATTATATTCTTACGCAGAACTTACATAATATAAGTTATAGGCCTCTCAATTCATACACACTTTTGACCTTTGCCAATCAGTACAACGTAGCTTAAAAAAACGCGTTTCCGTCCAAGAAGTTCTTACACTACCATACAAAGGAGGTTGTATCACCTTCTTTACAAAAAAACCGTATCTGATCCACACGTCTATACGATTTAGGACCTCACTAAATAAATGTCAGTCACTGCGAAATCTTTTGGACGCTAATTTTGAAGACGTTTGAATAGAAATAGCCTTCGGCCGTTCTTATTGTCTTATTTTACGCAAGCAGTACCTAGTGCCGACATAATGCGTTTTTTCTAATTGTTGAATCTTCATTAATTTGGGTGGTAATGCCCCCCAGAACGTAGAAGAAGAAACCGCCAATTTTATGCAGACCTAGTGTTTGTAAGTGACGTTTCTAGAGAAGGGGTCTAAAAAGAATGGTAGACGTATCCATTTTACAGTGGTCTGATGTCGTTGGGTGAAAGTTCGTATGGCGGGGTCGGCATTAAATGGTGTATATGTATGGGAGAGCGTTATAAGCGTGGTCTATGGTTCGCACGCGTGCATTTGCCTTCATAGAGTGGAAGACTCTAATCGCATACTATTATTGAATTTTTGCCGCGTTTTTTTTTCAAATACACATTTGGAACGTGAGTTTTATTTTCGCCAATACATCGGAAAGTGATTGTAGTGCTGTGACTTGATTTTTATTTTTAATAGTTTTTATTTTTTATAGTTTTTCTCTTCGGTGTTTACTTTTTTTGAAGAAGAAATTCAAAGGTAAGTTCTTACATTTTAATTTATTTGTTATTTAATGCGTTTATTTTTAACTCTTTGAGGCAAATTAAGGCGTATTTTATAGTGAACAAATTATAACTATGAAACGCATTAAAAATAAACATTTTTAGTGCGTTTAAATCTTTTGTCAGAGCATTATTCCAGTCATACTAATAATCCTAACTCTGTCGGATTAACGAAAACTTTAATACACATATGACGTATGTACTCGTATGTGTTGTTTTTTTTAAGTTTAGTCATTCAATTGTTCCGTGGTTACCTACCGCGTAATAAAACATTGTTTACACGTTATTACGACACATGTAGAAAACGAAAGTATTGAAAACAAAACAAAGCTTTTGTTGGAAAAGTGTTAAATTGTAAATACGGACATGGAAATAGTGTTGAGTGCTATTTCAACCAGATATTTCATGACGATTGACTCAATTGTTCAAATTTTGTCTCGCGGGTATGTGGTTACTTGGATCGCATAAAATTTCCACTCTATTTATGTTTACATATTCTTATATTCTTCAAAATTGTCCAGACGGAAAAAAGTGCACTGATCTGTTGGTAAATAATTGTAGATTTTGTTCTAATCCGTAAAACACAAGTGGAAAATGTATTAAAACTGTCATTGATCATCAGTGAATTAACTATTCAAATTCGTTTATTTGCGTTCGACAAGATAAAACAAAACATTAAAAAAAGGCTTAGAGCTATGAGCCGTTGTAGACCCTGTCATAGCACAGCAAAATTTATTATTTTATACATAGCTGTTACTTAAAGTTAAAAATCTAAATCATACAAACTAAAATAAAAATAAAATATTGCATAAAAACTGAACAATTACTTTCAGATAAAAGTTAATAACAATAACATAATTTTGTGTTACATTTTTAACCATGCATTGTCAAGTTTTTTTTTTTTTAAGTATAGGCATTCATCAAATGAGTTCTTCCGCTCTGGGTGGAGCGGAAGGGTGTGTCAGACTCTTACTGACTTAAACCAATCCCTTATATGCCTCCTAAAGCCCTTTGCGTTCCAGGGCCGCGGTGACTCTTTCGAACTAATTCCGCAATCCTGGCAAAATGTTCATTTACCAGTATTATAAATATGTCATGTACGGATTTGGATTCAAATCGGCACATGGGTAGACCTGAAATAGGACATAGGTAAGATACTTTTCATCCCGGGAGTATCTCAACTTGGGATAATTTTCAACTCTTCTTCTTCTTGTCAATCTTCATTGATTTGGCGTTTTTTAGTGGTTGCGACTGCTGATTCTGGAACTCAGGAGCAGTGGTTAGGCATAGTGTGGGGGGCTTGTTTCAAAAGAAAAGATACAAAGTAAAATATGTATTGCACTCTTTTTGGCGAAAAATTCTCACCATTTCTTTTGTTCGATTGCGATATTAAATATAAAGAATGTTATTCGCTCCCATTGCGTAGAAGGTTTTCATAACGAATTGATGGAAATTCTTAGAAAACAGTTAATATGAATCTGATTCGCGGTTGCATTATTATGTGTCGTACTGCCATGAGAGCACAGATTATATCTAGTAGATTCGTATTTAATGCGTTTATTTTCGCACTTGTGGTGATAATTCTTCTAAGAGTAAAGTAGAATATTCTTCGTGTTAATTCTTTATTGTACACCAAAACAATTTAAGTAATACACTGATAATAAAGTTCTTGAACAAAGGCGAGCTAAAAATGTGTTTTCTCTCACAGTAAGTCTTGGAGTAATAGAGAGAAATTATTCTAGAGGGTAAGATCGGTATCTGACTGGAGATCAGGGGTCAAAGTGACGAGAAAAGTGAGATAACTGGGAAGAAGTGTCCTGAAAGTAAATGTCAAAATGATGATGTGCATGCCTGTTTCTAATTTATAAAGGATCCTCCTGTTAATAGGGATGTTGACTGGGTTAAAAAAAAATTCTATTTAGTCCGTCAGATAGATTATCGAAAAATATTGGATACGATTTTTTTATTTTATCAAAATCAATAAATAAAAACCGGAGATGAAATGCATCAAAGATAAGGAGTGGTGCTTGTCGTTATAAGTTTAGTTTTTTCACTTTCCAGTAAAAAGTGTACTTGTAAGTGACGTCACACGACTTTTCAACGCACTGTATCGTCTTCATGTTTTGTTTACGTGACAAAAGAAAAAATACATGTCCAATGTTTTTTATTTTAACTTTTAAAATAATGTTCAAAAGTTAAAATAATGTATATTATTATATTATATATAATATAAACATAATGGAGATTGGATTGGATCACAAGCAGCTGAAAGCTAAAAACCCTGAAAATAACCGAAAAAATGGTTTGACCTTTTAATACGATTCATTCACGAAGCAAGTCAGGGTTGTATTGTTTAACAATTTAATGTGCTTAAAAATTTTCACCATACTGCTTGCATGTAAACCGAATTTTCAAATGAAAAACTGTACCTAAAGCTTGCAATTGACCTCGGCTTGAAAAAGTTTCATAATTGAATCCACTAAATCATCATCATTAACCGTCACTTCGTGTGCAGTAGTTTTTGAGTTTGGTGTATCAAATATGTATAAGGGTTAAGTTATTATTTTTATACTTATAGGTATGTATATGTTATGTGTTTTATGGGCCTTAGTTGCCTGAAATAAAGGATCTATTATTATTATCATTTATCTTGCCACTATACCAATTTATTTGGGATCGCCACAGTCTATCTTCTTCTTCCGTACATCTCTTTTGACCTTCCCACAAATATATTTGCCGAGTCATTCCTCAACTACATTGGGCACATGAAGCGACTGCCAATCTGACCACAACCCAGTAACTGGGTAGCTACCCTATGGTCTGCCAGGGTTGCGGAATTTGTTCGAAAAAGTCACCGAGGCCCTGGAACGCAAAGGGCTTTAGAAGGATGGGTTTTAGTCAGTAAGAGTCTGACACGCCCTTCCGCTCCACCCACAGCGGAAGAAGTCATTTGATGATTTCTAGTCTTTNAGTCAGTAAGAGTCTGACACGCCCTTCCGCTCCACCCAGAGCGGAAGAAGTCATATGATGATTTCTAGTCTTTAAAAAAAAACTACCCTTTGGCAAGACTGGTGTCAGATTTATGACTATCCGTAACGACTGTCAAGATGTTCAAATGACAGCCGAGACCAACGGCTGAACGTAATTTCCAAAGCTCGGAGGAGTCTTCTTATGAAAGGTATGGTCACCCACTAAATACTGTACCAAAAATTGACAAGCTATTTTCTAGTATTGANTATCCGTAACGACTGTCAAGATGTTCAAATGACAGCCGAGACCAACGGCTGAACGTAATTTCCAAGGCTCGGAGGAGTCTTCTTATGAAAGGTATGGTACCCACTAAATACTGTACCAAAAATTGACAAGCTATTTTCTAGTAGATTGGCCATGTGTGTGTATCAATCTTCATTACCAAATACACATCATTATGACCAACTTGTCCAGAATTATAATAATAATGTCTTCAAAGTACACCCAAACCATCGATCTTCGCTTGACATACGTAATTGGACTCTTGCGCAAGATACGTCATTGCAAATGATGACTTATCACTGCAGTTTAAAGTTGGAATTATGGTGGTAGGTGTTTTGGTTGTTAGGTCGGTGAGTGGTGGTTGATATTTGAGCATCTGTTGTGGAACAAAGGTGATGAGGTGGTAATTGCTTCTCTAGATCAGGTTTTTAGGTTTTAAGCTACAGTTTTGAAAACCTAATGAGTGATGATCTAGGTCTCTTGAAATGTTTACTTTTTCTAACTTTGTTATGTTGGGTTTACGAGAAGTCATAGCTAGAAACCTGGTTAAGGCTGCCACTGGAGCGTGGCACAAGAAAAGAGAGGCCTGTGCCCTGCAGTGGGATGATGATAGATTTCTCGTCTTGTACCAGTTTAAGTTAACTTTTTCTTATTAAATTTTTGTGCTTGATCAATTATTTACAATATGTGTAATAGTAAGAAACATCAATTAATGAAATATAATATAATTAACAAATAAAATAAACCAAAGGCATTGCCACGTTGTATGGCAATGCTTAGCCGCTGGCCAAATTAAAAACCAGCTCTTGAGTCGAGAAGTGTAAACCAGCCTTTTCGAAATTTCTTTGAAAAGGCTGTGAGCATTAGGGCCCCACGGCCCGAGGGTTTCAGCCCCAAACGGCTCGAAAATATAGTAACCAATAACTTACTATCCCAATACGCCGCTTGAGGTTTTCCGCAGTCGCAGCGGCAGCGCCATCACAACACGATGAACTAGGAAGATGGGATAGTGCAAGAGTATCGACACGGGTCGCGTCCCACACTAAAGGCCTACTTTTTCTTATTCAATCTTTATTGTCTCACTGCTGAGTGCTGACAAAGTAGGTACTCCCCCATACTTTTCCAAAATTCTTTGTATTTACCTTCTCGAACGAGTCCATATCATCATGCCAGAACCAATAAAATCGTTTTCAAATTTAAGTTATCTTACCATAACCAAACTACATTTTTTATTCATAAAGTTATTAGTAAGCCAAATAATATTATACTATGATTGAAATATTGATCAACCTTTGGGGTCAAGTTGCACTTGCCATGGTTAGTTTTGAAGGCAATAAGAAGAACTGTATTTAAGTAGGTGCTCATACTTATGCAGAAATAAATAATTGACCTCGTATAGTTAAAGAAACTGTCCTTGCAAAAATAATATTCTAAGAGATATTTCTTTCAAATACTAAGGTCATTTGGTAAAAAATGCTTTATCATACCATGTCAATGTCAAATCGTCACAGGCAGAGGATTCATCGATGATCTTAAACAAAATAATAATTAATGATCTATCGATCTGTTGTATCGACCAACAGCTAAAGTGCTTTTCGAAGCACCAGGAATTCCGGTTTGTCAGGGTGGTCACCCATCCCTCNTACTAAGGTCATTTGGTAAAAAATGCTTTATCATACCATGTCAATGTCAAATCGTCACAGGCAGAAGATTCATCGATGATCTTAAACAAAATAATAATTAATGATCTATCGATCTGTTCAGCCTTTGCCGAACTACTCGGCTTCATCCGGTCAGACTGGAAGTCAACCTAACTTCCAGTCTGACCAGATGAAGCTGAGTACTAGTATTTATACTGACCTCCACAACCTAGTAACTGGTAACACGATACCCCTTAGTAAGACTGGTGTCAGAATTTGGCTTCTGGCTTCTGTCACAGATCTTCCTACCTCTTTACCATCTTTTTCAGACCAACAGCTAAAGTGCTTTTCGAAGCACCAGGAATTCCGGTTTGTCAGGGTGGTCACCCATCCCTTGAATGACCTTGGCAAGTGTTGCTTAACCTCAAAGATCGACCCGTGTGATTGTTCTTATTTAGTCATGAGCTGCTCCCATGACATGTCAAAACATCAAACTCAAAAAAATCTTCAATGTTTTTTAATAAAATTAATGACCAATCAATGTTGAAAATTGTTGACCTATTGAATAGAGCTCGATAGCTAACCTTTGTAATGACGAAACTAAGTAGGTACATCTTCACACAATCACACGGTTTGATAGCCAATTTAATGTCTCATTGTATCACTATGAGAATGAGTTTTGTATGCAATAATACTCGTATTTTCACCTACTTCCACAGTCACACATATTCTACATTCGTAGATTTAAATGGAACGATTTTAATTATTCTCCTCGGACTAAATACCACCTCATTGGTACTCGTAATATTATCTAATATTACCAGTATCTGTTCTCCATATAACTATTATGAATGCGAAAGTAATAATTATGTGAGTCTGTTTGTTTGTTACGTTTCACTGCTAAATTGCTGAGCCAATGTTGATACATTTTGGTATAGAGATAGATTAGGACTTGGAAATAAAACAAAATTGTAAAACAAAACTACCCTACCTTTTTTATCCAGAATGTTCGTTCCCGGATCATTTCAGATTTTCACGCGGGCGGAGCTACTAGAACAGGCTAAGACAGTTATTATTGTTTGAATTTCGTTGAGGGCAAAATTCAACACAGCCCAAATGTATAAAGATGATGGTTGGCTAAAAGTGCCTTACGTTAAAAGTGCTTTACTTCCAAAATATAGCAATATACTTTAGGAATTACCAAAGAACCAAAAAAAATATCAAAACATGTGACACCCACCCACTACTTTGCATGGTCTAATGATGGATTATGGCCCACTCCCGTAGACAAAGGAGGCAGAGAGCATTACAAAATAGTTTGTTATGTTATTTTATTATTCAAACAAAATCACTCAATCATTGCCACCTACCTCTTATGGCAAATACCCAATCAATAGAAATGAAGAAACACTTACACAAACAAATATGTGAGCAAGTAATGACATACCTACATAAATCATACACAAAAAATACGTTGCGTAAAGCAATAAAAATCGCGTCAGGCCTATTTTTATTGTATCTATGTATTTTTGACGTTACTATTGCATTTATTTTTTAATTAGCGGCAATTTGCAATGGATTTAATAACGTACATTTGGGATCGTTAGACTTACAACACTACGACCTCTGGTGGCGGTTTATGTAACTACGTAGTGGGAATTATGGCTTCATTATTGAGAGGTTAAGCTCATGGCTTTGTGTTTTTTTTTTTGTAGCCAGTTAACGGTTTTCTTATGTACCTACATGTTCATCATTCGTTGGCAGCTTAGAAAACCATAATAAAAAATGAAATGTATATAAAAAGTTTTAAAGTATAGCAGAAAAAAAAAACAAATAAAAAAATTATGTAGTTAGTGGAATCCGGTTTAATTCCAAAGTGTTTCAAATGCACATAAAATCTTCAGTAAAAAAAAATTGAGAAGAAAAACAACTTTAAAAGAAGCGTCTGTATAATTTGCAACACAATCTTAATATATATGCCCGTAAATTATGTCTATTCCATCCGACTAAAAATAAAACCAATTTCACTTCCTTATACTCTCAACGTGTCGCCGCGATCATGGAACTCGGAAACAAAAATCCAGCCATCGAAAGATTTCACTTCATTCAATTTTATCGTCTCAAACCTGTACTGCGGTATGCTCATCTAGTCTTGCTAGACTAGACCTTGGACCTAGGAACGGGTCCTCCCATGGGAACTTTCCCTGACCCCCGACCTGACGGATCATACCTTTCGTTTTCACCGATCCGTTCGTGCATGCTAAAAGGTACTGACTGGTTTTATATGGTGGATTCTGAGTTATTTAATAAGACGATTGTTTTGTGTTTCTGAGTGTGGGAATCGAGAATTGTTTCGACGATTGATACTGTGTATTGATATTTGTAAATCGCTAATTTCGTTCCTAATAGAGAAAATTTAAACTAATATTATAAATAGGTAAATTGTTTTGTTTGATAAAGTTGATCTCTGAGCTAAGTCTTCTACAACTAAAATCATATTTTGAATCGAAAAAGTACTGATCCGATTAAAGATCGATTATATCTGCTTGCCATTAGATATCTTGACACCAGATATAATCGATGTTTATAATCGATATCTATAATCGATTGTTTATTTCCTTGGACCGGTCTAGGAAGTGATGCCGTGGAAAATACCTAGCTTTTAATACATAAAAAAAAAACTTCATCTGAATAAGCCGAATCCAGTCTGTTTTGAAGATAACACCAGAATAGCCAAATGTTAGTCTACAAACATTGTAAATTTTTTGTAACATTAAGAAATTGATCAAAGCTAATATCTCATGTTTAAAACCTGTGCTCAAAAAATAATGAGCCTCCAAAGTGAGGTGAGTAGCGGCTAAACACGAACTTAGTGCCTTCGTTAGTGGCATTATTAATAGCTGACTCACGACTGGGCCTGAGTAGGTATTTATTCTATTTATCTAATTGTTCGCGTCCCTGAAATTGGTACCATTATCGCAATATATAACATTAGGTCGCCTCTCCTAGAGGAAATTGGTCATAGCTAATATCTCATGTTAAAGACTTGTGGCTCAAAAAATAATGAGAAGATCCACTGCAAATAAGATTTAATTTTTAATAAAGTAAAAGTATTTCTGTTAAAAGTGAATATGCCTTATGTTGATAACGAAAACAGCCGGTCGATTCTGTGAAAAATTAGAAATTACGTCAAAGCTGTACCACAGCTTTGGCGTAATTTCAAACGGCCATAAAAATTAATTCAACATCTGGAAAGTCTAAAATCATGATCCCCTAATCAATTCATGTCCACTGCGTCCATAATTCCATTTTCCGTCCATCTTCCTGTCACGACCTTACGTTTTTACCATAATTTCAAGTAATTTCTCCGACGAATCGTGAGGATGCCCCCTGCCGTTGCGTCAGGCATTTAGAAGAATACCGTTTCCTGATTGGTTAATTGGCGAGCTGCAGCACGTTTTGAATGATTTCCACCAATCACGTGATGTGATTTACGTGTGTGTTAATTTGAACGGTGGTTCCCATGGTTATTAATAGACATTGATGGTTTATTGAATTAGATTATGGGTATCGGCTCTAGCGTTATATTGTCTGAAGTATCCGGTTTATGAGTTCAAGTCATGCAGGCTAGAGACGCTGTTATTAGACTTACTATATTGTGTTGTTATGGCTTT
>NDFZ01002082.1:0-16328 GCA_002192655.3 Mamestra configurata | reverse complement strand
AGTGATAGCGTGACGGTTGACAGGACAGAATGGAAGAAAAAAATGTGTTGCGCCGACCCCAAGAAATAAGGGCAGGAAGATGATGATGAAAAGGTCACTTCTAGGTAAGCGTGGTCGTTTCACAATAGATCGAGGAGCTGTCGTGGCCCTAGAACGCAAAGGGTTTTTGAAGGAATACGGGTAGGTTTTATTAGTCTGACACGTCCTGCAGCTTTTGAGTCATTTAATGATTTCCCAACCACAAAAAAAGGTTTGTGTGGTCCATCGTCGTCTATATCATTGCTTACCATTAGATGAGATTGTGGTGAAGCTCAAACGCGTGCCTCATCATCTGCCGAGCCTTTTTCACAACTATATTGGGGTCAGCTTCCAGTCAAACCGGATTCAGCTGAATAGTACTTACGTGGAGCGGCTGCCTACCAGACCTCCACAACCCATTACCTGGGTAACACGGTACTACTTGGGAAGACTGGTGTCAGATTTACTGGCTTCTAGCAATCCTTATCGACTGCCAAAGATTTACTAATGACAGCCGGGACCACCGGCTTAACGTGCTTTCCGGGGCACGGAGGAGTCTCGGTATGTTAATATGGTTACCCATTCACAGACCAATCTCGGCAAGCGTTGCTTAACCTTGAAGATCAAGTCAAGCAATAGACGTGTCCTTCCAGAATTTAATGGAGTGTTCTCATCACGGACCAAGCTCAATGGGCAATAGCTATCTAGAAGGCTTTTTAGCGTCACTCAATTCCAAAAGTCATGAATGACGAATGACTGATGATGAGTGATGGAATTCAATTGACATAAGACGCTTATTCTTAAATACGCGACGATATATTATTGGCTGATATATGGGATTCGAAAAAGGACAAGGACTTAACGTAATAGTTCAGTCCATTCCATAAACATATAAAACAGACCCATTCATTTCAAAGTCGTGACTAATGAAATATAAAGATTTTCGTCAATCAATTACATGCAACCATCAGTCACTACATTACACGATAGGTTAGCCGTCAGTCACAGACTTGACTGAGGTTAAACTGACAGCAAAACCTATCGTGTAATGGGCGCCTAACAGACTTTTTCACCAATATTCGAAAGTCGTAATTTCTTCATACAAAGGAGCTTGCTCGGTAAGTTTTGGTACAACATGTCTAGACAAGATAATAATATCCGGTTGCCTGAAAGAGCAACTCTTAATATAATAATATCCCAGGCTCTGTTTTACTATCTTATCCCTGGACACAAAACTTCATGATGAACTCCACAATGCCAAAGGCCTGGAACGCAAACGGCATTAGGAAACACGGATAGGTTTTATTCAGTAAGAGTCTGACACTCTCTTCCACTCCGCCCAGAGCTGTTTGAAGATTTCTTATACATAAAAAAGGTATGTAGGTACAGATGACGAAACTTGGTCAAGCGAAGAATGATTTCATGTCAGGAGGAATCACGACCATCACTAGTGAGGAATACGACCAAATCAAGTGGATCAATGACATCACAAGTTTAGTCTACGAACTGTCATGGTCTAAACTATCAGTACTTAGATAACCTCGATCGATTTTAACGTTTAAATATGTAAATATTTACATTAGGCATGTACACAGTTCAAAGTAGTAAATAAANCCGGTTGCCTGAAAGAGCAACTCTTAATATAATAATATCCCAGGCTCTGTTTTACTATCTTATCCCTGGACACAAAACTTCATGATGAACTCCACAATGCCAAAGGCCTGGAACGCAAACGGCATTAGGAAACACGGATAGGTTTTATTCAGTAAGAGTCTGACACTCTCTTCCACTCCGCCCAGAGCTGTTTGAAGATTTCTTATACATAAAAAAGGTATGTAGGTACAGATGACGAAACTTGGTCAAGCGAAGAATGATTTCATGTCAGGAGGAATCACGACCATCACTAGTGAGGAATACGACCAAATCAAGTGGATCAATGACATCACAAGTTTAGTCTACGAACTGTCATGGTCTAAACTATCAGTACTTAGATAACCTCGATCGATTTTAACGTTTAAATATGTAAATATTTACATTAGGCATGTACACAGTTCAAAGTAGTAAATAAACACATTTAAATGTGAATAAATTCCGAGTTAAAGATTGTGGATAAAATGTCGTTGAACAAAGGAGCTGAATCATTCATCTTTATATTTTTTTTTTAAACCAATGTTTCTTCTGACTGTGGGCTCAGCAGTGATGATTGATTGATCCTATCGGAAGTGAAATGTGTACTGTTTTTAGGAACTTTGTGATCTTGTTGAATTTGGGCACCTAACACCTGCAAATAATGCTTAATTTTGTGTTTGTGGCTTAATAATCACGGGCATACAGGCAGATTTTCAAGGTTAAGCAACGCTTGTGGAGGTCAGACGTGGATATGGAGACCATCGATTGCACACCGAGACCCTCCGTGCCTCATTAAACACGCTAGGCCATTGGTCGCACCTGTGTAACCTATCACTCTTGAATTACGGCTGTGTTTCCACCCGAGATGTGCGAGGATGCGTAGCGAGGGATGTGTTTGTTTAGAACCAATAGAATAGCTGCGCTGACCGAGGCTAAATGAAGCGATTCTATTGGTTCGTAACAAACACATCCCTCGCTACGCATCCTCGCATTACTCTTGTGTAAACGCAGCCTTAAGACCCCCATGTTATAGCTATCAGGAAATACAGACGCTAGCAGGTAATTTGTCTTCAGAATAATCAAAAAATGAGCAACGTTTGTTCTTCGTGAAGATCTTTTAATTTTTATCGTAGAACTGTTTTGGTCAGTTATTTGCCAACGTCGCGTCATGTTTTGAAGGGTAAATAGATAAAAAAAAAATTGGTAAATTCTTAAAAGTAGTGTGATAGTGGGCGCACGATACAGACTTTGTTGCATAGACAAAATTCTATAGAAGTTTATGGAAGTCTGAATGTTATTCTGTATCGTGTGGACGGTCCCTAACACTTGGAGAACAATAGATAAGCGGATGTTGCAGAAACCGCAATGTTCATAGTTTCCTGAACTTCTGCCGTTTTTAGGTGACAAAAAAAAAAACGGAGGAAGTTCTCTAGTCGAGCACAATATTTTTTAATATAACAGTGCGTCGGATTAGCAGCGTAAGGATTAAACGAGCATTTTCCTACGTGTTTTACTATTCACGATGACAAGCAATGTTTTTTTTTTATACTTTTAATCTAATATACGTATTGATAACGACCTTGCAGTGTCATCATTGATATCGAATCAGTCTGTTACGGTCTGCCCACCTTACCAGGGGCTGATGTAATGACAGAAACGACATCATCAGCGTATGATTTTTCCACCTGAGAGTCCTCGGTCGTAGGCTTCTTCTCAGTAAGAGGGAATTAGCCTCTGCCAGGGTTGCGGAATTTGCGGCCCTGGAACGCAAAGGGCTTTAGAAGGAACACGGATGTGTTTTAGTCAGTAAGAGTCTGACACGCCCTCCCAAGAAGTCATTTGATGAGTTCCCATCCAATTAGCCGAAATATTGGTATGCGAAAAACTTTCTACAAAAAAATACATCCGACTTCCAAATAAAAAACACTACAAAGTATTTAAAAAAACTTTAATTTCGGAAGTCGGTGTCAAAAAACGAAAAACAACAAAAAACACCTTTTTTTTCACTTTTTAGTGCTTCACATGTGCTTGCCCCTTCACAGCGTAACGGCGTGATGTTATGTTATGAACTGGTATAAACAATAGACAGACATGAGATTTCAGCAATCCCAGTCCCTTTGCTATCATTTATTGAGGAGTTCCGTTGCCTATCTCCGAAATTCTTCATCAGATCTTCACCAAATTTAAATGGGACAACTCCGAGAATGTACTCTGGAAAACTACCCAAATCGCTTCAAGTGTGCCTATAAAATTTGAAGAGTTCTCTCTATTTCTCCAGGATGCCATCATCAGATCCTGACTTGATGATCATGGGACCACCTGGGAAGTATACCCTTTCAAACAAACTCGGTTAAAAAGCGAGCTCAGGTTTATGGAATGGAACCAACAATAAAGTATCAAATAATTATGATCTACATGCCAGATTTTGCAGAAATATTTGTGATGCTTCTTGGCTGGCCCAAGATAAGGGCAGTAGGATATTATTGATCTTATAACTTGTTCTGTGGGGAGTCAGTGATACCCTGACGGTTGATAGGCTGGCAGTACAGAATGGAAGTAGAACATTATTGTGTTAGACTGCAAGTAACATGGACAGGTACATGAGTGTCCTAGAAGGGTGTGTGACTGAAAAAAATTGAATATTGTTTTTTTTTAGGGTTCCGTACCCAAAGGGTACAAACGGGACCCTATTACTAAGACTCCACTGTCCGTCTGTCTGTCACCAGGCTGTATCTCATGAACCGTGATAGCTATACAGTTGAATTTTTCACCAATGATGTACCTATTTCTGTTGCCGCTATAACAACAAATAATAAACATGAAATAAAATTAAAAATAAAAGGCCCATACAAGAAACATGTGTTTTTCGGCTTATGGTACGGAACCCTTCGTGTGCAAGTCCAACTTGCACTTGGCCAGTTTTTTAATTTATATTATTATTAAGTATTTTGTGGAAAATGTTGTTGGTGACACTTTTGATCATTTTCTTTTGTATCACTACATAGTATATAACAAAGTGACTTCCCGCTGTCTGTCTGTCCCTATGTATGCTTAGATCTTTAAAACTACACAACGGATTTTGATGCGGTTTTTTTTTAATAGATAGAGTGATTCAAGAGGAAAGTTTATATGTATAATACATGCATAATATAGTGGAGAAACACTGATAAATAATTGAGGTTTCTAATGTGATGTCGTAAATAAACACATTTTTTGCGCTGACATTGCAAACGCTGGCTGAACCCTACGAGATAGATCAAAATAATGTACTATAGTATTATACACCTTAAAAAGGTCTACAAAAAAGTCCGCAATGATATATGTCTATCTCTTAAGGATAATCCACAATAACCATTTTTTATCCTTTACTTTTTACGAGAAATAATGGCTTATTTACGAAGCGATTTTAAGCAATACAGCATAAATACTTATCCAATTAAGTATCTTAAATACATTGTGCATTTAATATAGATCAATATGGCCTTTTACAGCATGTAATTTAAATGAATATTTTCGAAGATATTACAGATTTAAAATGCAGAGACGACATTCTGTAGTTTATTTAGTATCAGCATTGCACCCGTGCGAAGCCGGGGCGGGTCGCTAGTTGTTTTATAAAACATGTAATGTGTCACTGTTTGTTTTCCCTAATAAATAAAATAAAATAAAAAAAAAGTAAAACAATGTTAATTAGAATAGTTATTCAGTACTTAAATGATATGTCTTAGACTACGAATGAAAACGCTACTAAACAAAACTTATCATTTTTTTATTTCCATTGCCGTGTTTAAGTACCTATACCTAATCTTTTTATTTTCAACGGTATTAACGGTTCCTATAAACAGTAAAAAAGCCGCTAAAAGCTTGGTTGTCTCTGTTGATTTAACTGGTGTTTCATTTCGAGTAACATTTCACGGATTAGCAGTATGTTACTAATGACTGCAACGTATTGGGAGTTCGCAAGGCGCGACCCAACAATCAACATACAAGCGGTTTATGATTCTTTAATAAATGAGATTTAAACGGGTACTTTATTTAATAAAATCATCACTTGCCCTGCTGCACAAAATATGATTTTTTATATGATAAAACTATAAATTCCTAATTTTCAGACTTTTTCCTGTATTTGTACTCTAAGATCTATCTTCTTGCCAAATTTTATGAATGTAGGTCAACGGGAAGTACCCTATAAATTTTTATTCCCTTGAGAGTGTTGAAATATACGTTTTTTACGGCCGTCTCTTTTTTTACGTTAACTTAGAAGTTTGATTTTTTGACTGTAGACCTGAGTACTTATATGGTTTTAATTTCAACTCGATACCTCGACGCGTTCCTGAGATAAAGGGTCTTGACAGACAGAGAGACAGAGAGACAGATAGACAGACAGACAGACAGACAGACGGACGGACGGACGGACGGACGTATGGACGGACGGAAAAAAAAGGAACCCTTATAGGTGTTCCTTTTTTTTCTTTTGAGGTACGGAACCCTAAAAGCTAGCTCTAATTAAGCAGTATGATTCAGTTGGTGGCTTCAAATCAGTGGTAGATTTAATTAACCAAAAAACATAAAAACACTTTATATATATTTTTCCAGAGCAATAGATAACGTTCTATAGTTGAACTTTCCCAACTTAAAAAAATAGTTAGTCATGATGACTCTTGCTTGATTGTCGCATAGCGATTTTAGCTTAGCAACGAATGGGCAATAAGTACAGTACCGGGCTAGTGAAATTTACGTGTGCTCCTTAATGGTTATAGCTCTGCCCACCTACTATGTTCTACTCTTCAATAATACCTGTTACGTTCATTTCATAAACCTATTATATAATACAGCGAACAAACTCAACCTGCTGGCCGGAACCAAGAGGGGAAGTCCAAATTAACGCGGACGTCGGTCAAATCGTATGTAACGCGATGGTTCAGGATACGAGCGGTAATCGGCGCGGTTTCCTTGAATTAATGTTTCAAAACTAAACTGTGTTACTGCTGAAGTATTGTTGGAAATAAGGCCTTGTCGCTGTCCTTCATTGGTGTAAAAGAAGACTATGAGGGCAAAATCAAAATTAAAAGTCATTTATTCAAATTTGGCTGAGTGCCAGCACTTTTTGAACACTTTTTGGCGGGTTTCTGAATTGATTATTTGGAGTTACGAAGTGTTGAACCCTATTTCGATGCCGATCTTACAGGTTTTCAGGCCAAAATAGATTTTGAGAAATATTCAACTTCAAATGCTTAAGTAATTCCGCAATCGGAGGTGGGTTCTACTTCGGTGGCGCAGGCCACGGCAGGGTTTAAATCTGATGTTTGCAGTGACACATTTGCTATCCAGTTTTCAAACATTTTTTTTTAACAGTCCAACGTACATACCTTAACAAAAGAAATTTAGAGATTTAATGCTTTTACTGGCCAGCTTATTGCTTGATTTAAAGACGCCAGAGGTCGCCGGTGTAGCAGATGAACAAAAATAAGTCAAGGACTATCACAGCTGACCAGCTGAAGGCGAACACCCTAGAGCAAATACGGTAGGTAACTTTTCACCTAACTGAGGAAATTCTCTCCAAATAGACAGTCTTTATGAGGCTGGAAGAGAAGATTATCAACTTGACGAAATATTTAAATACATCTCCATAAGCCTAAAATTAAATTAGGTGTAGGTACTTTTCAGTTTGTTTTCCTATGCCTTACAATATGGCTTATTTTGTTGTCCAGAAGAATGACGCAACCAGTTTTAACCTTAATCAATCTTACGTCCATTTTATTTCTCTGGGGATCCTTTGGATTGCATTTGCCGCCGACAATGCAATCAAGGGTATCCCCGAGGCAATGAGAAAGATATGAGAGAATAAGCAGCGGACTTGGCCATTTTAAACACAGGGAATTGTAATGAAATGATGGGAATGGTTTAGATTTTCTTTGGCTAAAGTTACGACAGCGCGGCAGGACTTGATGAGCTGGACTCCTTCTTAAAGAACTGGCCCATAACTCAAGAAGAACCGGGTTAGTGGAAGGAGGGAAGAGAGGCCTTTGTCCTGCTGTGGGACAGGCTTATAATCCATACTAATATAATAAAGCTGAAGTTTGTTTGAACGCGCTAATCTCTGGAACTACCACTCGGATTAGGATTTTGGACCACATTCATGAGGAAGGCTTTAGGCGATACGGGAACGGGCAATTAATAAAGGGAACGGGAAAACACGGGATATGCGCGTACGAAGTCGCGGGCAAAAGTTAGTAATAAATAAATTGTTTAGGTCCCGTACTGAAAGAGGGACTTATAAAGTTATTTATAAGAATAACCACTTATAATAATTACAATACCCACAGCACCACAAAGCGGAAAACGTCGTGAGGAAACGGCATATCTTAGCACTAAAAATTCGAAGACATGTTTCATCGAACAACCGGCACAAACATGTAGGTACAACTACATTTCAAAAGTGCCACAGGCACTTTTGAAATAAAAAAAAAAAAAAGTCTACTAGGCCCGCGTGGTGGTTTGCCCACCCTCCGCCCTCATTAACAGAGAAGAGGCGAGTGGACTAACAGCGGTAACCATTATAGGCTGATTATGCAAAAAATATGAAGATGCAGTCAGATTTATAATAGGGTAGTTTACTGAAAAAATCTAATTAGTCCGTCAGAAAGATTTCCAAAAAATTTTGACCATAATATATTTTTTATTTTTTCAAGTAAACGAAAAAATTAAGACGATACAGTGCGTTGAAAAAACGCGTGACGTCAATATGGTGGTACAATTTTCTAACCAGCGAAGTGACGTCATGCGTGTTTTTTTCCGACCCCAATATAGTTGGGCAAAGGCTAGGCAGATGATGATGACTTTTGAACCGCCACCCGTCATTGAGAGATTTAACGTAATGACGATGAGTCGATGAATCTTGTTTATTGACAAAGTGGGTATGGGTTATCATGATGAATCCACCCTTGGTTGACTGCTAGAAAAGGCAATAAGCGCAGGCCACACCGCCAGCTAGCGAGCGAGCGAGCGAGACAGGCGAGCATCGTTTCACCTCTTTTCATACTTCGGTTCACACCTCGAACTACAGAGGTAGCTGCTATGTCAGCGGTACAAACGATGCGAACGAAATATCCGGCTGTTCGTTCACCTCGTTAGCGTAGCTTAGCTCTGTAGTTCGCGGTGTGAACCGAAGTATGAAAAGAGGTGAAACGATGCTCGCAGCTAACTCGCCTGCCCGTCCGTAGTTGAACCCACATAGTTTCCCACGCCTCGCTCGCCCGCCAGCTCGCTCGCTCGCTAGCCAGCGGTGTGGCCTGCGCTTTAAGTGCGTATATAATATACACATCTTTTGTATTGTATGAAGTTTAAATTCAAAGAAAAACAAGTAATTTGGCCTCTTTATAAGTTAATTTTAGAAGTTGAGATCTATCGATACTAATATTATAAAGCTGAAGTATTTGTTTGGTTGAACACTCTAATCTCAGGAACGAATTGAAAAATTATATTAGGTATATTAGCCTATGGCCTTCCTCGATAAATGTATCGAGGAAGGCCATAGGCTATATAATATTTTTTTACCGACAACAATGCGAACGAAGTAGCGGGTGCAGCTAGTTCATTATAAAGTGTTATATTCGAAATTTTGCCCCTATTGTTGCTAAGACAGATAAAGTAGTACAGGTACAGCTGACCGCATGTCAAGCGGAGAATAAATTTTCATGCATTCAATTAGGTTTAGTCCACTGTTCCACGTTAACATGGCACATCGAATTTTAGAATGAGAGCCACCCAGGACACTTTTGTATAATGGAGACAATGCTCAAAAAAATTTTTTTACCATTCCATACTTGAAGGGTAACAAACGGAATTCTATTAGGTACTTAGCGTTCGCTGTCTGTTTGTCTGGCTGTCAGCAGGCTGTTTCTCTTGAACTGGTTCATGTCATACATTTCCGTGTTTGTATTTCTAATTTTAAATTTATTTTAATATACAATACAAGAAATATGTTTTTTTTTTCAGTTTATGGTATGAAATTCTTCATGCTCAAGTCCAACTCCTAATTGGCCAGTCTTTTAATTAATGTAAAAGCATTTAATTTCTTACACTGATAGGTTGGTAAGTACTTAAGGTCTTTAATTGAGTGTTTGCCATAATGACTTTCATGAGATGAAGATAGGACCCAATATCATTAGTGAGGGATTGAGAAACAGGATTATGAGAAAGTTGGACTAGTTAATTAGATTAGTTTCAGTGTATTACAAAATTACAATTTAGGGAGGTTGAAAATTAGACTCAAATTCTTACAAAATTTTAATTCACGATATTTATAATTATGTAGAAATAATATTAGGCACCTAGCTGTCTGCATGAAGAATTCTAATGAAACAGTATTTTAGTATTATATTCATTGAAATAAAGAAAGACAAGTAAATTCCTAATATTTGGTTTGGTTTGCAATGTATTTAAATAATTATGAAGTAAATTGGTCCAGTTGAAACCCTACAGTTCAAATACAAACTTAACTTTAAAACAAAAATTTTACACTAGGTCTAACACAACAGTTACCTATGTGTTTTATTTTTATATTACATTAAATGAAACCACAAATAACTTTCAATATTATTACGTAGTTCGACATTCTAGCTCGAGCATTCAATCCACATTGTATGTAAATCAATGAGACACACACATCATTTGAATTTTTTAATTGAACTGGATAATAGTTTCGGATATTTTACTTGTTTCAAGTATATAACGATGTAGTTTTTAATTACTTAATGCATTACTAGAGAAGTCTAGTGCTTGAAAAGAATTTTAGTTTATGCATTACAGCAATTGTCGTGATTTAGGTTGCGTCTGTAGCTTTTTTGTTGTGAAAATTGTTTTATTATACCAAGGGGAACTTAATACCTGGCTGAAGTATTCTAGGTCCTATTCCAGGACCTAATTGACCAGTTTCCTCGAAATCTGATTAGTGGTTTAGACATTCAAAAAAACATATCAGAATGACACTTTCACATTTCTAATATTATTATAGATATGCTTTGCAGCAATTATTAGTAGTAGATTTTATGCTTGGATTTTCTTTAGTTAAGTACAGGTTTGATGGTTTTGTTCCATAATGAATTTTCCTTCAGTTAAAAATCAATATGAATGTGTTAAAACATTTTTTGAAATAAGAATCTATTCTTCCTCACCAATCAATNTTATTATAGATATGCTTTGCAGCAATTATTAGTAGTAGATTTTATGCTTGGATTTTCTTTAGTTATTAAGTACAGGTTTGATGGTTTTGTTCCATAATGAATTTTCCTTCAGTTAAAAATCAATATAAATGTGTTATAACATTTTTTGAAATAAGAATCTATTCTTCCTCACCAATCAACAGCATAACCAATTTCTGTGGAGTATTGTGAAATCTACATTCTAACTGGTTTATACTTTGTTATGGGTTCCAACAGAAATCATAGACTACTGTAACATAAACTGAGTAAATATACAGACTATAAAAAGTAGTAGCAGTCATTCAAACTTTGCTTTTGACTATGCAATACAAGGTTGGGAACTACACTGAATGGTTTCTACTGAATCATACTATTCTACCATGGCCAACCTTAGCTGAAAATGAGCCTAGTCATGTTGCAACTAGAATAGTAAAACATAAACTAAAATAATATTCTGTACATATTATGACACGACAGAGTAAACACAAAACTTTCGAAAGGTACCCACTGTTTCGAAACAGTTCCAAAGGCTGAATGTTGCAATGTCAGTGCGTGTAAGAAAAAACAGTCGTTGTTGCTCACCTAAACAGCACACGAGGAATTTGACGATTGTGAAGAAGAACGCGTTGTAGAAATTCGCGTCGTAGTAATTGACATCTGGATCCGTCAGATCAACGGCGATGCCGTCCACTGTGATGTTACCGAGCACCGACTCGTCGCCGGACGAGACCGGGAGTCCCAGGCTGATCTTCAGGAACTCATCCACCACAAACAGAGGCGGCACCCTCAGCAGCACTTCCACTAGTGCCAGTGCCTTCGACCTCAACGACATTATTCATTTATGCAGACCTTTGCACACGTTACACTGATAATTTAGCACGCTCAGCCGAAAAGACGGGCTTACACTGTAAACTTTCACGGGATGCTTTGATTGATTTATTTTGTGCCTTTAAAAACTTATTTGATGTCACCAATAATAATGCGAAAATAATGACTGAAATTTTTGCGACAATAAAAATTTGACATTACAAATCTGGATGTTGCCAGACTAGTAACATTGCCAGGGCAAGTTGCATATAGTTTCTACCAACTGCAAAGAACAAAGAAAAATAAAACAACACAAGTAAAACATTCAGTATTTTATTTTGATTAAAATTATGATAAAGTGATGCATTCATTCGTGTTCTGTTTTGTCAGCGTTCCATTTCACGTAACAGAAATTTAAATAACTTGGTCAACTTTTTTTTTTTTTTCTTCAATATTATTTTTATTCTTGTACAGACTTGCACATCAAGCTACAACTATCTGTCAAATTTCTTTAATAGATTTTCAACTTTATCGTCAAAGTATTAGGTTCATGGTTGATTGGGAAACTGACAGTTTCGGGTAGCTTGATGTGCTGGCGTCTGTACACCCGGTACAGACGCCANTCAACTTTTTTTTTTTTTTCTTCAATATTATTTTTATTCTTGTACAGACTTGCACATCAAGCTACCCGAAATCTGACATATTGATTGGCTTGATATGCTGGCATCTGTACATNAGCACATCAAGCTTAATTACCCGAAATCTGACATATTGATTGGCTTGATTTATGCTGGCATCTGTACATTNTCAACTTTTTTTTTTTTTTCTTCAATATTATTTTTATTCTTGTACAGACTTGCACATCAAGCTACCCGAAATCTGACATATTGATTGGCTTGATATGCTGGCATCTGTACATTTTTTTTTTATTGAACTTAAAACGTCTTTTAAATTAAAATTAGCGTCATTACGTAAGAAAGAATTAATAAATAATTTTATAGCGTTTCTCGCAAACATTTTGAAATTGAGTGAGTGCGGCGACATCTGCCTTTCTTACAGTGGAACTATGGAGACCAGTAGCGACATCAGTAGCTCTTTATGAAACTTTTCGGCCGGTCATACAAAGGCAGCTTGAAGCAGTCACGATGGACCGCTTCAAGCTACGACTGCATAGTGAACTACAGTCTTCTATTTGCATTATATTTACAGTATAGATACATTCATAAAACCGCTCGAGCAGTTGCGAAATTTCATCGTGCGGTCAAGCATTTGCCAGCCATACATTGACTTCTCGAGCTGTCGACTGCTCTCGCCCTTACAAAGATTAGGCTGCATTAACAATTCGATAGTGCAATTCTGCTGTCAATACAGACATGTTCATGAACTACCGCAGTTCATGACCATGTCTGTGCTGCTTATAGGTCTAGTTTTTTTTAGGGATCCGTATCTCAGAAGGAAAGAAAATGGAACACTTAGGTATAGTATCACCCTCAGTATCCGTCCGTCTGTAGCTGGGATGTTGCGAATATTCGCATCCGAAACCGCGACTGCGGAGCTTCCGCATCGATATGAACAGCTGCATCCGCAATCCGCATCCTCATCTGCAATAATAATTTCGAATAGGTGCAGATGTAGCACTGCGGGGCGGCAACTGATGCATGCCGTACGCACATGCTCATTGACCAATAGGAGCGAAGATTTCGTTCGGTGACAACATTCGACGCGTTTGTTATCTATTGTGTATTATTAATAATATAGTTTTTCGTAAATCAGACACAATCACACAACGTGTTTAGTTTCGCTTATCCTATAAGTACATCGTATAAATACCGAATAGTAGAATACCGATTAATCGCCATTCCCTATGGCGAATAGTCGAATGACTCGCCATTATACAGCGTCATTATCATTATTTTACTCGACATAAAAAACGGAGTATAAAAATAGTTTATTCTCAAATAATAATATTACAGTTGTAGTAGTTTCTTGAACTTATATGCACCATCATCTGCCCCTTTTGGACTTTAAATATTAAATTATTTATTAAAAGCCTAACTTAACTAATTAATTTTAACGTGACTGATTTTTGGCTTTTTTTGGGATTTTGTACCGACGGAACCCTATTACAAAGCCTCCGCTGTCCGTCCGCCCGTCTGTCTGTCAGCGGTCTGTATCTCAAGAACCGTAATAGGCAGACAGTTGAAATTTTCACAGCTTGTGTATTTCTATTGCCGCTATAACAACAAATAAAAAAAAAACAAAATTAAAGGAAGCTCTCATACAAGAAACGTGTTTTTTTCGGTNGGCAGACAGTTGAAATTTTCACAGCTTGTGTATTTCTATTGCCGCTATAACAACAAATAAAAAAATAACAAAATTAAAGGAAGCTCTCATACAAGAAACGTGTTTTTTTCGGTTTATTAAATGATAGGAACCCTTCGAGTGAGAATCCGACACGCAATTTGCCGGTTTTTTAGATAGGGTGGCCAAATCGGATGCATACAACTTCGTTTTGCCATCATTTCAGTATATAACTGGCAACATTTTGTAGATTCTTGCTGTCTTTTTTAACCGACTTCCAAAAGGGAGGAGGTTCTTAATTCGACTGTATGTTATTTGTGTGCGATTTAGTTGTGGATAGTTTTTAAGGCGATGACTACTGTATAAATTTCAGAAATGTTATTCGAAAGTTCCTAAGCAGATTGAAAACGAGCAATTTTTTTTCAATAAAATGTTTTTGGTAAAAAATGGGTTTCATTTTGGTGCTCGAAATGATATTTGCTGTAACAAAACTCTATTGAAGGGAACAACAGTCTTTGCTGATCCACGCAAGATTCCTTAATCCACTGATTAATTAGGTGGAGTATTTTCACTATTCTTCTTTAACATTGCCTTGCCTTGCCCACATGACAAGTGCTGCTGTTAGTGTGTCTGGTGATCACTATTTCGCCGTTTTGAGATTCGTCGTTTCGATCGGGTTTTGAGAATTCCAATTTTTGACTTCATCAATCTGTTTAGCTAAGAAAATCATTGTTTCTAATTCAATTCAAATATGTTATTTCAGAATTACTTTCATATATTGTTAATAGTTTTACAACTTAGCCTAATGTTAGTATTAAATTAAATTTACAGTAATAAACAACAGTGTAGGTACACCAGTTTATTTGGATAAGTGTGTCTGAACACTTACCCAAACCACCGGTCCGCAAACACATTCAGGATGCCTTTGGAGGAGGAGCGCAAGCGCGCCATCATGGAAGCGCATCGCTTTCGGATGATCACTGCAAACCCGTCTACACACGCTTCCGCGAACATCCCAGACGCGCTACATCGCCACAGCAACCCCAATAGCACCCTGAATGCGTTATTGTACTGTACGCGCAGGTCGCTGTATACCCGCTGGGTATACTTGGTCCACAGTCTGCACGTGCATAACGACTGGCAGAAGGCCTTAAAAAGCGTTATCTTTGCCGATTCAGTACAGCGTGCAAACCTGCGGGCCAGCATGTTGCAACGAACAGTCAGCGACCTGCGCTCCCTGTCTAATAAAACGGCGCTGCAATCTGTGCATCATGATTCATGATATGTGTGGAAGTTTGAGACGAATGTTGCCTAGCCAATTTATTCGCAAGAGTTAATTGACTTCTAAACTCACTTGATTCGACAGATCCTGATTTTTCCGACGGAATAAAATTATTCCATGAAAAATCAGGATCTGTCGGATTCACCGGAAAATTGCAAACGCCGTAAGATTGTAAAATATCGTGTGAAATTGTAAAGTTACTTTTTCGTAAAAAGAATCATTAAAATTATCGTAACTAAGTAAAACCTTAAACAACGGCGACAAAAAAAAATATGCATCACTGTCAACTGGAAATGTGACCAAAAAAGTAGCGCGGTAGCGCCAGCTCTGCACGACGAGCTAGGAAGATGGGATGGCGCTAGACTATCAACACGAGTAACGTTCTATACTCAACGCCTAACATCTTATCTCCAACTCCATCCATCTTATTATATCCAGCTTAAGTTTAAGCATTTCTGTCACTCCCAAGGACTTTCATTCCAGACCCTAGACTTTATGTCACTGGTTTTTAACATCTAATATGTCATGCAATAGTTCCACGAATATTAATAACCATAACCATACGTCTACATTACCTACTACAGCATCGATGCCTTAAATACGACTGTTAGTTTTATTTGAATTCAAAAAGTCATAATTCATCATTCAAAGTCATTCATCACGGATGTTCGAAACCCTAAAAAGGAGTTCTTTTTAGGGTTCCGAACATCCGTAAAAAACGGAACCCTTATCTGTCCTGTGTGTTTGTCTGTTTATTTATTATACCTATACTTTATTGTACACCTCATAATAAGAACAGGACAATCAAACATAAAATAAGTGTACAATAGGCGTTCTTATCGCACAAGGCAATCTCTTCCAGACAACCTTTGGATGGATTGAGCGAAGGGAGATAGATTTAGGGCTGTCAGTGTACAAACTTTTTAAACAATACTAATTAGATATAATAATATAAAATACATAATTACAATACCAATTTATATACTAATAAATATCAAATATATAATTAAGACAGGAGCGGAAAAATTGAAGTGAAAGGTAATGCTCCTTCACCATTCTATTAAACGCTGGTAGCGTTTGGGCACGCC